>JACAVU010000002.1:8973188-9096149 GCA_014183005.1 Castanea mollissima | reverse complement strand
AACAGATTCCAAGTGGCCTGTTTCTATGTGCCAACATTCTCATGACCACGCCTCAATTTGTCAAATTACTATACGGCCATTGTCTTTTATTGCAGGACCAAAGAGCAATGGTATAAAAGACTATTTAAAATATTGCCTTACATTTAGTCAACTTGTTAAAAGATAATATGTTTGGTTATGTCGATTTTGTAGTATTATTTTGATGTGGTAAACATGCTATTCAAGTGACTCCACTTTTCAAAAATGTAGAATATGTGACTTTCCGTAGGGGCAATTTTATACGGAAGTCTTAAGATTAAAATCCTAAAGTTCAGGAATTTGAAATGAACAATGAAAAGTTTTGAGCTGTCTCTACATATTTTGTGAAAAAAATCTATTACAATTTAGTGTTTACAACTCAAATTCCATTTTCCCCATTTATCTCCCATTCTTTTTACATATCAGTATTTAATATTTGACTAAATTACATATTGACTCTCTAACTTTGATTAAAGTTAATTTCCACTAACTTTATTTTTATTTAATAAAATTTTTAACTTTCCAATTTATTCAGTTCATGCCTGCTGTTAGTCTCCATTAGAATTGCGTTGTTAGTAACCTCCAAAATAACATAGTTTGCAATTTTAAAAAATAATTAATACTAAAAATATTTTCGAAAAAAATCAAATAAAATAAAATTTTAATTTAAATATCTTTCATTTGAAAAATACACGAAATTAAAAATCAAAGATATGCTCCTCCTGTTACACGAAAAAAATTTAAATGCTTGTACTTGTTCTTTACCTTTTAGTTGACATTCCAACCAATTTTTTGGATGCATGGCAAGTTGGCAATAAGCCAACAACCATGATCAGCTTGCCTCCTTCCAAATAATTTACTTCTTTGTTTTGTTCGGCACTTGGGCTCCACAATATTCTGGAATTCAAGCAATCAGTTGCTTGATTTCTTTTGTATTGATTGGCGCCGCAATAATTTTGGCGATCTCTCACGTTTAGAGCACGTGTGTCACTTTGAAGAAAAATTAAAGCTACTTTTTTTTTTTTTTTTTTCATTGCAAGAAGCAAATTCCTTATTCCTTTGACCCTGATGAGAGGTGGTATTACGTCGAACAAATTTTTTTTTTTTTTTTTGGGTAGAATATCAATTTATGGCTTTCAATTATGATGATTGCGCTCTTTATAATCAGATCAAGACATCAATTGGTTTTTGTTCAATGCATGAATTGAACCTCTGGTCTTTTATTCAACCATAAAATACTTTTTCGGTTTAGCTAACTGAAACCCACATCATTTCGTAAATCTATTTGCATGTAAGAAGTATATTTGCAAACAGACGTTACACAAAATAATACTCCCTCTGTCTCACTTTGTTTGTCCTCTATTCCATTTTGAGATGTCCCAAAATATTGTTCTGTTTTGAAAAATAAAAGTTATTAGTTTACTAATGTTCCTATTATACCCCTACTTTATTTTCAAAACTATTTGAAAAGAAAACTAAAAAAAATCAATCTAATTGGGGCACCTTTTAGTTGCCTCATTAAGAATAACTATTTTTTTAAAAAGCTGATAAATTTATTTAAGGGTAGTTTTGTAAACTTATACATTTTTATAAGACAGACAAGACAATAAATGATGTTTCTTTAAATTTCTTGACTTTTCAAACAAAGACAAACAAAGCGGGAACGGAGGGAGTAAATTTTAAAATAGCCTGCCTTCCTTGTAGGTTGTGTTGTGGACTAAAGTAAACAATTAATAGTGGCATCTTTGTTAACACATCAATAAATTTTTAATACACCTAACAATTAATATTGATTTAAAAAAATTTATCTTCATAATTTTTTTTATTTTGCTCATTAGTTTTTTTCCTCAAAAAAAAAATTATGCTCATTGACTTTACTCCAATTTCATTTATTCTCTTAGAAAGGTTTTAAAAATCAGATTAAACAGAGAATATAAGAAACAAGATGGGCAAATTATAACTTACCCACCTATGATTTAATTGAAATTTAAATTGTCTACCTATGATTTAAAAGTTGGCACTTTGCCCGCCTGAAATTCTCTCCGTTAGGCTTTCGTTACCCACCTTTGTACTTTCAAAGTTAAAAATACAAAAAATACAAAAAAAAAAAACATAATAAATAAATACTACACATAAACGTGATGGAAACAAGAAGGATGAAAAGATCATATACATTCACACTCACCAACCAACCATTAATTTGACAAAGAACTAAATAGAAAGAACAAGGAAAGTTCATATGTGTGGAGTCCGGAAACGCAATTGACGGAGAAGAGAGAGAGAAGAAGAAAAAGAGGTGAAACTTTGCTAGAATGATTGTGGTTGAAATGGCTGGTATTTAAATTGAAAGAGAAACTACGTGGAAACACATTTGTACCATAATTTTGCCACAATATATGTGCAATTGTAAGTTATGGAAAATATGTATTGTGTCTATTTGAAAGTGACAGTTCACCGATTAAAATTCATATATCATCTAGATGTGGTACCTATTGTGGCAAACGATGTCATCCTAGAAGAACTGAATCTAAAATGTAGTAGGGGCATAATCATTCCCAGCTTAGTGACCAATATGAAAATTGTCAAACTGTATTGATCAATATGGCATAAAATTACCAATTTCAATGATGATTGCTATATTCTTAAAATGTTAAAAAAAATAAAGGGTAAATTGAAAATTACAACCCTAAAATTTGGAGGTGTTTGAATTTTATATCCTAATGTTTTAAAATTTGGAATTTCCTCCGTCCTGACTTTAAGTCCTGAATCCGTCCCTGTTTGAAAGGATAAAAGCCAGTTTGAAAATGCCGAGCATCTATATTCCATAGCACACCCCATGTGGTCTGCTTCTATGACCAATTGGCCATTGTAGTGATTACAGAGAAACAGATTCCAAGTGGCCTGTTTCTGTGTGCCAACATTCTCATGACCACGCCTCAATCTGTCAAATTACTACGGCCATTGTCTTTTATTGCAGGACCAAAGAGCAATGGTAAAAAAGACTATTTAAAACATTGCCTTACATTTAGTCAACTTGTTAAAAGATAATATGTTTGGCATGTTGATTTTGTAGTATTATTTTGATGTGGTAAACTTGCTATTCAAGTGACTCCACTTTTTCAAAAATATAGAATATGTGACTTTGAGTAGGGGCAATTTTATGCGGAAGTCTAAAGATTAAAATCCTAAAGTTTAGGAATTTGAAATGAACAATGAAAAGTTTTGAGCTGTCTCTACATATTTTGTGAAAAAAATCTATTACAATTTAGTGTTTACAACTCAAATTCCATTTTCCCCATTTCTCTCCCATTCTTTATACATGCCAGTATTTAATATTTGACTAAATTACATATTGACTCTCTAACTTTGATTCAAGTTAATTTCCACTAACTTTATTTTATTTAATAAAATTTTTTAACTTTCAAGTTTATTCAGTTCATGCCTGCTGTTAGTCTCCATTAGAATTGCGTCGTTAGTAACCTCGAAAATAACATAGTTTGCAATTTTTTAAAAAATTAATACTAAAAAATATTTTTCAAAAAAAATAAAATTTAAATTTAAATATCTTTCATTTGAAAAATACTAGAAATTAAAAATCAAAGATATGCTCCTCCTGTTACACGAAAAAAATTTAAATGCTTGTACTTGTTCTTTACCTTTTAGTTGACATTCCAACCAATTTTTTGGATGCATGGCAAGTTGGCACCAAGCCAACAACCATGATCAGCTTGCCTCCTTCCAAATAATTTACTTCTTTGTTTTTTTCGGCACTTGGGCTCCACAATATTCTGGAATTCAAGCAATCGGTTGCTTGATTTCTTTTGTATTGATTGGCGCCGCAATAATTTTGGCCATCTCTCACGTTTAGAGCACGTGTGTCACTTTTAAGAAGAATTATAGCTACTTTTTTTTTTTTTTTTTTCATTGCAAGAAGTAAATTCCTTATTCCTTTGACCCTGATGAGAGGTGGTATTACGTCGAACATTTTTTTTCTTTTTGGGTAGAATATCAATTTATGGCTTTCAATTGGTTTTTGTTCTATGCATGAATTGAACTCCTGGTATTTTATTCAACCATAAAATACTTTATCGGTTCAGTTAACTGAAACCCACATCATTTCGTAAATCTATTTGCATGTAAAAAGTATATTTGCAAACAGACGTTACACAAAATAATACTCCATCTGTTCCACTTTGTTTGTCTTCTATTTCATTTTGAGATGTCCCAAAATATTGTCCTGTTTTTAAAAATAAAAGTTATTAGTTTACTAATGTTCCTATTATACACCTACTTTATTTTCAAAACTATTTGAAAAGAAAACTAAAAAAAATCAATCTAATTGGGGCACCTTTTAGTTGCCTCATTAAGAATAACTTTTTTTTAAAAAAGTTGATAAATTTATTTAAGGGTAGTTTTGTAAACTTATACAAGACAACAAATGATGTTCCTTTAAAAATCTTAACTTTTCAAATAGGACAAACAAAGCGGAAACGGAGGGAGTAAATTTTAAAATAGCCTGCCTTCCTTGTAGGTTGTGTTGTGGACTAAAGTAAACAATTAATAGTGGCATCTTTGTTAACACATCAATAAATTTTTAATACACCTAACAATTAATATTGATAAAAAAAAATTTAATCTTCATAATTTTTTTATTTTGCTCATTAGTTTTTTTCCTCAAAAAAAATTATGCTCATTGACTTTACTCCAATTTCATTTATTCTCTTAGAAAGGTTTTAAAAATCAGATTAAACAGAGAACATAAGAAACAAGAAGGGCAAATTATAACTTACCCACCTATGGTTTAACTGAAATTTAAATTGTCTACCTTTGATTTAAAAGTTGGCACTTTGCCCGCCTAAAGTTCTCTCTGTTAGGCTTTTGTTACCCACCTTTGTACTTTCAAAGTTAAAAATACAAAAAAAAAAAAAAAAAAAAACATAAAAATCATGATCTAAAAGTATATTTTTTTAAATGGTGAAGTTTTGGCTTAAAAACATTTTTCCTCTACATAAGAACATTCTCAAACATATCAATCCAAACAAAACTCTCAAGGGATATTCATCAATGAATGTTTGAATTTTGCTTGCCTTGACTTATGGATCTTGGGCAAATCACTCATTTGTAATTCACAACAAGATAAACATAGAAATCCTCTTGAAAGTGCAGAAAATGCTAAAGGAGTACAAAATACAAAGTACAGTCTTACATGGAGTATATCACACCAGCAACTTAAAAAAATAAGTACATTTCAGACTTCTACATCCAAAATTTAAAATTTCATTATTTCATAAAAATTCAAAGTAATACTAAAATTATGATGAAATTAAAAATCATTACATCTACCGCTTCTATCTCATCTTCATCAACTCTTGGTAATACCCAAAATGAACTCCATGCAAGCACACTAGTAGAGTTGGAGTCTTGGAGATGAACCAGTTGGATTAGATGGCCCAAAGCCTTAATCTCCCCATGGCCTCTCTCGCAAAATATAATAATTTGGTTTTGTGTAGTCCTGAATAAGTTTATCATATCAAAATATGCCTAAAAATTAGTTTGTAAGAGGCTAACATTTGTGATTTGCACAACATCCATAAGTCAAGACAGGCAAAATTCAAACATTTATTGATGACTATGCCCTTGAGGTTCGGATTGATAGCCTTAAGAATGTTCTTATGAAGAGGAAAAATGTTCTTAAGACAAAGCTTCACCATTTTAAGAAATATACTTTTAGATCTAAATTTTTATGTTTTTGTTATGTTTTTGGTGTTTTTAGCTGTAAAAGTACAGAGGTGGGTAAAGGACGTCTAATGAAGTGAACATTAGGTGGGCAAAGTACTAACTTTTAAACCACAGATAGATAACTTAAATTTTGGGCAGACTATAGGTAAGTAAATTGTAATTTGCCCAAACAAGAAAATGGTTTCTCTTTTTTTTTTTTCTTTTTTTTTTTTGATTGATTGGATTTAATCAATGGTCAAATTTGTGCCGTAATAAGCAATTAAATTTATACTTATTTAATAACATAAATAAATTATTTATATATTAAATTAATAATAATTAACAATATCAATTGAAATTTTTCAAAAAACAAAGTAATTTTTTAGTGAATCATCTCCCCTTTTTACATTAAGAAAATAGAAGTAACAAAACATAATTAGTCAATCTAGTAACAAATTTTTGAATCCATAATTTCTAATAACTTCAACCGACCACTATGCCGAATACAACCATTAGGATGGCAAGTTCAAAAATATCTCAAAAACTGAGTCAAGGTACGAAATTTTCACTTGAAAAGATTGACAAATCAATATAAGAAAGGCAAGTTATAGAACGTCCCACCGATACATTTTACATAAGATTAAGATAATGAAGAGATTTTTTTTGAGATAATGAAGAGATAAGAAGCTAAAACTAACTCTCTCTTGGAAGATGTTACGAAATTAATTCCACTCAAATTAATTTACAAAAATGAAACAAAATTAAAACCAATCTCACATTTCACAGGAAATAAAAAGAAATAAAAATCAAAGTGGACAAGGCCAAAATAACCCAAAATTAAAGTAAATAAGAAAAATAAAAGCATAAAACGAGTAATTCCTTCAAATCCAATGACCAACACCTCCCAATGCAGTGACTGTAAGCATGCATGAATTGGATTGGATGTAAGAAATCTAAAACAGTGGAAGGAAAAAAATAATAATACCTACAGCCATGTTGTTCAAATGATTTGTAGAGAAAATCTCACTGCAAAAGGATGAGTTGTGAAGGAAACTTTTCTAGCTTACGGCCTATACCTTAAAAACTCTTTGATCGAGAACACAAATTTTTAAAGGTTAGACTAGGGTTCCTTTCAATTTAATGTGTGTTCTCTTTAATACTCTTGTCATTAAAAAATTTAATTAAGAGTTACTTATCCTGCTTGAGAAGGGACCTAAGAATGTACGCCCAGTTTCTATAAAATGGAACACCTAGCATGCATCCTTCCCATTCATGGAAGACCTACCTTATTTCATTTGTTGCTGTATTTTTTGAGGCATTTCGGTTAAGGTACCAGTGTGAGGGTTGTAGCCACTTTTCAGAATGGCTTTCCTTTGCAACAAGAATGGTGCAGCAATGAAGCAATTCCTTAAGCCGATCCCTCACTCACTTAGGATTTTGAAGTGTTTATTCACTAATGACATTTGAAGTGATGTTAACAAATATACTTCTAAAAGAAGTTCTTTATCTATCACTCTAAAATAAATCTAAGTATATTGTAATTAATCAATTAGAGTAAATTGTATGAGGGCCACAATAAGTCTCCTAACATTCTCTCACTTGGCCCACATGACATTTAAATAACTTGATGAATGATGATCATTGTAACATACTTAGGATGTTACCTATATCATCTAGTTGTGAAATTCTCTCACTTAATAAACAATCCAATACATAAAGCATGGTGGTAAAACTCTTAATTATAACCAATATTGTCTTCCATGTATTACAATGTATGGTACTATGCGAGTACTTTATAAGTCCTCAATTCTTTATGAATAGACTAGCTATTAGCCATTCAAGTCCCCCTTCATATATCCACCACGAATAAAACTCTCTTTATATTTATACTTTATGTGCACAAAAAAACATTTTGCCTTATCCTCAATAAATAACCAAATGAAGGTCTAAATGTAAAGAGAAATATTATGTTTACAACAAATTTTGAGCGACAAGTTGTTACAAGTAATTATTGGTAAACAACAAAGTAATTTCAGTGGTATGTTCAAGTTAGAACCAATAACAAGTTAATAACTTACCACCTATGATTTGTTGTGAAAGTGTTGTGAAACAAAACAAATAAAGAGAGATTAAACATCAAATAAGCTAACAAGTCCCACATGTTCCACGTGATCTTTATATAGTTCAGCCAACAAACCTTTAGTTATGACCTTATGGGATCAATAATCAATAGCTCATGGACACCTTTTGTTTCTTAACATTCTCTCTAACACTAGTGTACTTTATGTCAATACGCTTACTTTGGCTTCCACTTTTATCATTCTTAGAGAAGAAAAATGCAATCAAATAAAGTGACAGAATTTTTAAAGGTCTTGATATAGAATTGAAAATCTTGAGATTTGTGATAAAAAGATTTTAACCATAAATAATGCATGTGTTGTAGCTTAGTATTCAATAGCCTCCACGGTAGATGAAGCAACAATTGTATATAGTAATTCTCTAAGATATATCAACTCCAAAAAATAAAAAGAAATTATATATGTTGTAGTAGACTTGCCTGTCTACACATCCAGTAAAATTGGAATTTGGGTAACCAATCACCTCCAACTGATTAATATGCATGTAAGTCAACCTGTAATCATTGGTTCCTTGTAAGTATCTCAACATTTTTCGCAACTTTCCTATGATCCAAACCAGGGTTGCTTTGATAAACCTAATGACATACTGAGTGTTGAAGTAGACTTTCTTGTGTGCATACTTTCACTACTTTTGGGCAAAGCAAAATGAAAATATAATTGTTTATCTTCTTCCTCAAAACCTTTAATGACATAAACAAATGTTTTATCTTACATAGTCTAACACTAACTACAGTTAGTCCTCTACGTAATTAAACAAAATTTAACATAAATGAAAAAAGACATTTAAACTCCTATAGTCTAATCATACATGTTAAATGTTTCCCTCCAAAATAAATGAGAACCGGTTTACCTTCGATTGTTAGTTCCATGAGCGACCACTACCATGACCCCTCCCACGATCTCAAAAACCCCATGACCTGATTGATTGAGATTCATTGAAACAGTCAATTTTAGTAACCAAATTCACGCACACGTACATGTAAACACCACGACGAGTGTGCGCGTGTATGCACAGTGTGTCTACGAATATTCAAGCTAGCCAACTAACCTGACGGGGGAGGAGGCACACCACGCCCCATTGCAGCCAAATCAGGACTGACCTTCTGTCCAGCTTCCTCAAGTATGCTGATGAGTTCCTTTGCAAATCTAGCATTTGCAGCAGTGAAGAAAGTGCATGCAGTTCCTTTTGCCCCAGCCCTTCCTGTTCGACCAATGCGGTGAACATAGTCCTCAAGGGATCCAGGGAAGTCATAATTTATCACATATTTCACGTCCTTAACATCTGCCAAGAAACAAAAGAGCAATATAAGTTATAAGAAATGCATTAGGCCAACGATCTCTCACATCAGAAGCTTATTTAGATCAGAGAATCTATGACCTCAACACATTTCTGCATGTATGCTAGTGTGTTGTACCAAATAATCACAAAATGTCAGATGAAAAATACCCCCATAAACCATATTCTGGCAACAATTATGCACAGAGGGGAAGTGTTCAAGGGCAATATCCAATATCCATAGACATGAAAACAAGTGGCTCAAACAAACATACAAGTAGGTTCCATGTGACAAATAACACCAACTTAGGTAAAAAAAAGGTGTTCATGAGACAATTTAGAGACCACCAAATATAGGAAAGCAATAACTAAAAAAATGAATCTTTCAAAATAACAGAGTACAAGCATCGGGATAGAAAACATAACAAATGAGTGCAAATAAAAATAAAGGTAAATATCCAACATATGCAGCAAAGAGCTGAGTGAAATGGTTTGCATCTGTTTAATCAATGAAAACATGATTAATACTAAAAATGTTCCTAAAAAAACCTCTTGAAAGATAATATCGTAAGATACAGCTCAAAAGGAAGAAATCCAATGGTGGATTATAACATAAAGCCCATCCAATAAAATTAAAAGAAGAGGGACAACAAGAAGAACAAATAATAGTTTCCTTCCAAAATGAGATGCTGATGATGAGTGCTATTAGTAAATTGTTTACCAACACAATTTCCTATACTAAAACAGAATTTCTATCAAGTCTTTGAGCAAGCTTTAAGAGTTTTATCTCCATACCTAAACCACGAGCTGCAACATCCATAGAAGTCATTATAGGACTCTTGCCAGCTTTAAACTCTGAGAGGACCCAATGCCTCTCTGCTTGACTTTTATCTCCATGAATTGAAAGAGCTGGCCAACCATCCATGCGAAGCTGCCGGGTGATCTGATCACATCCTTTCTTGGTATCCATGAACATCAATATTCGGCTGCCATCCATGATATCCTCTAGCAATTTAACCAATCTGGAAAATCAAACCTATCAATAAAATGACCACATTAAATCTCATATGATGAGATCTTGAAGAAATTAGAATATACAAGAACAAAATAGAAATGGGGCCTACTTGTTATATTTCTGGTTTTCAGAAACAATGTCAACGTGCTGGCGTATAACAGGGTCAATCCTAGAATGAAGCATTTATTAAATCTAAACAATTATAAAATTAAATTAAATTAAAAAAAAACCCCATGGACATTATTTTATTGGCCTCAACCAAGTATCCCATAATTGTTTGTTAAAAACAAGTCCAATTGCTAGTTGGACTCAAGTCAAAGCACAAATTTTAACAAAAAAACTCAATTTAGACTCACATGTCTATAAATTGTACACATTCAATATGATTCCTACAATACATATATATATGTATCATCAAATTCATAAGCATGGTCGACACACACCTATGATACCTACTATTCATATTATACGTATTGCACAATACCAACAAGTATATGCATGTATATAATTAAATGTTCGTAACTTTAGTCTTTAAAGACAATAGCTTTTCAAGTAAACAAGAGTATATGGCTAATATTATGAATAGGCAACAAAATTAAGCAAAATACTTGAGGGTAAGCAATGTTTAGAGATTTCCCCTTGTTAGTGAAAATTTGAAAATTCAACCAATGATTTACACTCTCTTAGGTAGGTTTCAGTAATAAAAATATTGGATTTTGAATATGTTTGATGGCTATTAGGTGTTAAAATAGTGGGTTGAACAAGAAATAAGATAAACGCTACACAACCATATAGGCAACTATACCTACGTTGTCCAAAACAATCACAAGGCAATCACACCCTCAAAACTCCTTAAAACTTAAAATAAGCTTCTGGAACTTTATTAAAATCAATCTCTCCAAAATATATATATATACAAAAAATAATCTAATAAGTTCTTGTTACAAGTTTAAGTTCTATTGGACAAGACCTGCAATTAAGTACTAGAAGTCAAATTGGGACTCTAATTCTAAACCAACAATTAGAACTTCCACACTGTTCAAGAACTCAGTTCAGCCAAGCTATTTCAGATCAGACATCTGCTAATCTGCCCTTCTTTTTTAACAGATCTAATCCATAAGGAAAGAAGGAGACAGAAAGGCATAACGAAGAGGAAATATGAGAGCTAGGGGAAACAATCATTTGTCAAAAATTATTTTTGTAACAGAGATAAAAGAATAGTAATGATCATGACATAAGATTCAAACAGCAAGGCACAATTCAAACCTGAGAAACAAACTTCAAATCTGAGGCTCAAAACCCATATCTAACATCCTATCTGCCTCATCCAACACAAGCTATGTGTAACCCTTCGCAAGTTTGTATGATGCGAATCCAACACATCAATCAACCTCCCAGGTTTCGCAATTACAATTTCAACGCCTGGTCCAGAAAAGGAATAAATTTGACATTAACAAAATCAAAAAGAGTAAGCAACTATATAAACCTAGACATGAAAGTAATAAAAAATAGCTATGTCAACTCACATAGTAACTACCTATCACAGGAGAGACAGTTCATGGAAATCAAAATACAGCAAGAAATGAAAAAGTTGTCTAAAAATCAATCGACAACCTACCTTTCTGAAGATCATGAACTTGAGGTCCCTTTAAAACCCCACCATATATGCATGTATTTTTAATTTTTGATGATGCACCAAATTTAGTACATTCATTTTGTATTTGAACAGCGAGTTCACAGGTTGGAGCTAATACCAACACAATTGGGCCATCTCCAGGTGCTGAAAAATATAATGGGGATCAATGAAACATATTTCCAGAGATTGACAAAATATAAACAGAGGCATATCAAGATCATATTAAGAATAAATCAACCCAAACATTACACCCTTACAAAGAATTGGCGGGGCATTAACATGGACAATGACAAAGCCAGCTTTTGTAATCTCTTCAATAACATAATCTGTTGTCAAGTTGGTATAAACATTATCTCACCCATGTCAAAAAAAGAAAAATTAACATAATCTATTGTCAAGTAAGTTAATGACCCACTATTAGATATGCAGGATTCGCAATACAGTTTAGATAATACATTGTCAATTAAAATCATTAGAATTCCAACCGCCAGTGGTAAAAATCTCTAAGACTACGAAAGAAGATTTCTAAAATTTATAAACCTTGAGAACTACTGCGAAATCATTTTAAAGAAATGAATTTGCACATATATTCTTTACATAAAATCATACAAAGCAAAAATTTTCAACATCAGATAAAGAAATAAGGCAGTGGATAGGTGTGAATCATAATTTATAACAAGAATTAACATATTACTCAGGCACAGTATGGTCCCAACACTGCTCCTCCCAGGTTGTAATGAATGTCTTTATAGAGTAATTACTAATTAGCAATTGCAAGATCAGCTTCATTGAAATTGTTAGCCTCCTCAATCTCCTTGGCATTATCTACTGTATCAACATCTAGTTCTACCTCTTTAGACACAGTGCAGAGTAGATCTTCAGGTTTTCTTTTCTTTTTTGATGATCCACTATGACTCTCATTCTGCCTTTGGGCCGCCAATAGCAGTAGCAGTAGCAGAGTGCCTTTGGACAGCTACTAACTCGCGCGGACAGAACTAGCAACATGGCTGCTGCTGTTGTGAAACCCAGCTTCCGCCGCCGCCGCCGCCGTGACCGGAGGGGCGGAAGCCAGAAAGGTACCTATACACAACAGTGGAAGAAAGAGACTGAATCCAAGTCACAAGAGAAGTGACAAAGAATTTGTACGCCCAGCTCATACAAAAATTTCTCCTCATCATAAGAGCAGACGTCTTCCCATAGCTAAAAGTTGTTTGTGTAATTTTGACTAAAATTTTGTCATAGTTATTGTTTTATTCTTCATTTATGTTTTTTTTTTTTCAAAAATAATTTTAAACGTTTTATTTATACAATGATGCTCTCTGTTTGGTTATAAAGTGGACAGAAACCAACATCAATAAATATTGAATGCAAATTCTCTTTACCACTCTATGGTCTATCAATTACTATTTTTCATGTATATGATCGCTTTCCATTGAACAACAATGTTTTAAAGAACTTTGAAGAGATTTGACATAAGGATAAACTTAACTTCATGTAAAAAGAAAAAATATTCATTTATAGTAATCTCTAAACTTGAGAACAAGTGTTAAATAATTAGATACTAGGGATAGGTTTCGCTCGAATAAACTGTTTCATAGTGGCTTTCCTTCATCAGTGCGCTTCTTTTCTTCAGGATCTTTTGGTTTGATCTTCCTTTTCTCTTCCAATATCCACCTGAAAAGTTTGCGCTGCTGATCCTCTGGAATTGATTCTCGCAACTTCACATCAAGTAGTAGAGCTTTTGCCGACCAATTAAAAATTATGCAAGAATTGCCTTTTGTGTCTCTTTCTCCCACCTTTTGTAATGATTATACTAATGTATTTTCTCACATAATCCATACCGATTATGCTAGAGTAAAAAGGATCAAAATTCGTGACTATTGTTTGTCACTTAGAATGATATACAAAAAAGTAATTTACTTGATCGTTGGCTGTATTCCATGATAAATAGCCAAAAACATCACTCTGACCAGAAGGCTGTACTAATACAGTGAAGAATGCCTTGAGCTATTGCAGTTACTACCATTTTGACAAAACAAGAAGAAATTTCAGCAACAACAAATTCCCGGATTTCCAAAATGAAAGAATATGCATCCTTTTATAAACATTTCATGGATCAAAACCTGTACCGAATTAAAAGTTTAAGGGTCCATTCGTTTGCGGTGAAAATAGGGAAGATGGAAAATAGAGAGAGAAAAACAGGGTAGAAAGTGTTGTTTTTCACTGTTCAGTTGGGGAAGGAAAATTGGAAGGAGAGAAAACTCGGGAGAAAATTTTCTCTTTGGACCCACATTTTTTTTCCTCCCAAATTGGGAGGAAAATCTGGGGAGAAAAGTGCTAGTGTAGTACTTTTACAAAAATGCCCTTTAAACTTATTTTGCTTTTTTTCCTCCCAAGTTCTCTTCTCTTTTTTTTTTTTTTTTTCAATGTGACGTTCTCTTCTTTCTTTCTTTTTTTTTTTTTTTTTTTTTCGACGTAACCTGATCTATTGTTCTCATTATACTCCTCATTAATCTTATTTTTTTCTTGTTGATTTTTTGGTTTTTTTTTCATATGACATTAATTTTTACATTATAATAATGTAAATTTAAATTTAAATTTATATATATGATACGGTAAATTTTATATTATTTAATGAGTACAAATAAATTTATTTCTTACATATTATGTAACAAAACAAAAGAGTTTTTCACCCTCCCTTTTAATAGTCAATATATATAACTTACATTTTTCATTATTCCCTTTTTCTCTCTAACCAAATAAAAGAGTTTTCCACCCTCTCACTTTTTCACCCTTCCAACCAAACACACAAGAGGGAAAATTAAATATTTTTTATCCTCCCACTTTTCTATGCTCCCGCTTTTTCACTCCTCTAACCGAATGGAGCCTAAGTAACCACATGGTATTCAAGTATAGTGATCTTGCCTCTACTTCAACTAATTGGGAGGAAACCAAGGGTTTTGGGGACCAGAAATAAGCTTTTTATAAACCCCCTTTGTGCTTGGGCAAAAGAAAAGGAGAATCATAAATCCCACGCAAGACAAAATGTTTATTTCCGAACAGTATATATACTTATATAATTTACTTATCAAAAAAATAGAACAGTGTATTAACCCTATATTGCATTTCTAGATTCTTTAGTGCACAGAAGGAGCAAAGAACAAGAACTTTAGTAATTAGATGTCACATAACCAATTAAGATCTAAATCCGTAGAGGCTAGAGTCAACATATTCTCACACAATTTCTTTGCTAAGGAGAATCATAAATCCACACAAGCTCAACCTTGAAAAACCAAATTCCATTTATCGCATTCACGTCTCTCCAAAACCATTAATCAGAAACCACCCCCTATGATTGTTGAAGGGGATAAAAAACAGGAGACGAATCTTTCCTCCGTCCTAGATGGACGGAGTGGAAGTAGACGGATTGATACCGTAGGAATGCATATAGGACGGTGTCGATCCTTGAGTATCCGTCCGATATTGATTGGTTATAAATTCTTAGTTGTGTGTCACACGATATGTTTGACTCGACTTTGCTTTATCTCCACACAAGCGTGTACACCTAAAGTTCTTGCGTTACACGTTTGACCATAATAAGAAAACTCCTATATGGAAAAGAGCTCAAGAAGGATGTTGTATCCTAAAAGGAAAGGAAATTCTACGCCAATATAAGTACCCTAGAAACCCTAGTATCAAGGTACGCAATATTGACTCAACTCTGGCATTCTAGGGTTGAAAAGGAGAAATTCTAACTTGACCTTCAGAGGGTTTTTGGCCGGCACCACACCGATGCCCTCTTTTAGGTCTCTTATTTCTTTTTGCAGGTGTCACCTCGATTGGGGGAAGTGCTTGCAGCTTACTGGTGATTTTTCGGCATCATCAGTTGGCGCTGTCTGTGGGGAAGTATATCGTTAGCAAGCCTTTGCTCTATTCCTGAGACAAAAAAGTTTCATGGTACTCACTCGATCGATGGCAACAACCAACAATCAACGTGATGAACCGCACGCCACAGCTTTAGAAAGACAAGTCCAAACACTTGCGGCGGCGGTTGAGGGCCTCACCAAGCAGAATCATGATTTAGAGGAGCAACTGCGACAAAGGAACGCACACCAAAGTGCGCCTGAAGAAGACCAGGAAGGTGCTAGTCCGGAAGGAAGGAACGCGGAAGGGCCTGAGGGTAGCAACGCCCCGGCTAGACAAGAGTGGCAGGAGATGAACCGACCATCTGTCTCGGACACCTTGCCGACCCACATAGTAGCTGAGATGCAGGATATGAGGGAACGTATGGACATGATGATGAACGCCCTTAGAGGTCGAGTCTCTAGTGACCTAGATGACCTTGTCCATAGAATAGATTCGCCTTTCACAGCACTTGTGAATTCCTGCCCCCTTCCTCCAAAGTTTCGCATGCCTCACGTGGAGAATTACGACAAATCCAAGGACTTGTTGGATCACTTGGAATCTTTCAGGACTCTAATGCATCTTCAGGGCGTACCAGACGAAGTAATGTGTAGGGATTTTCTCACCACTTTGAAAGGACCTACGAGGGACTGGTACAGTAGGCTGACGCCTAATTCCATCAACATTTTCAAGGAGTTAGGCGCACAGTTCGTATCGCACTTCATCGGGAGTCACCGGTATAAAAAGTCAACTGCGTGCCTATTGAACATTAGGCAACGAGAGGACGAGACATTAAGGTCTTACATAGCCCGCTTTAACAAAGAATCCCTCTCGATAGACGAGGCAGATGACAAGATACTTGTGGCAGTATTCACAAACGGGCTATGAAAGGGTAAGTTCTTGTTCTCTCTATACAAGAATGACCCGAAAACTATGTCCGATGTGTTTTACAAGGCGACGAAGTATATGAACGCAGAGGATGCCTTGCTAGCTCGAGAGGACAAGCCCCGAAAGAGGGAAAGACAGGAAGATGCACAACAGGACAGAGGAAGAAAAATGCCAAGGACCAGAGAACGACGGGAAGATCGACGACCCAAACCGCCTACGAGAAGATTTACAAGTTTCACCCCTCTCACAGCCTCGATTGACCAAGTGTTAATGCAGATCAAAGATGAAGGAACCTTGACATTCCTAGGCAAGCTGAAGGGAAATCCGAACAAAAGGCCAAGAGATAGATACTGCCGTTTTCATGGCGATCATGGTCATGATACAACAGACTGTTATGACTTGAAGCAACAGATTGAAGCCCTCATCAGGCAAGGAAGGCTACAGAGGTTCTTGCGGAGGGAGAAAATGGATCAACTTCAGGAGCAAAATCCCCGACGGGAAAATGAGCATCCCAGGCCACCTGTAGGAGATATACGAATGATTGTAGGGGGCGCTACTTATGTGGGGTCTTCCAAAAAGGCCAGAAAGACCTACTTGCGGACAGTTCAAAGCGTCCAAACAACAGATTCCTTACCAAAAGTGACTCAGCGAGATAGCCCCAACATCGGGTTTTCAGAAGAGGATGCGCGACGCCTTCACCACCCACACGACGACGCGCTCGTGGTTAGCATATGGGCAGGGGACTACAACATACATCGAGTTTTGGTAGACAACGGAAGCTCAACAGATATCCTCTATTACCCCGCCTTCCAGCAAATGGGGATTGCTAAAGAGCGACTGGTCCCAACGAATACACCCCTTGTCGGTTTCGAAAGGACAAGGGTCTATCCATTGGGCGTCTTCACATTGTCTGTGACGGTGGGAGATTACCCACAGCAGATAACCAAGGATGTTTCTTTTCTCGTGGTGGATTGCTCTTCGGCGTATAACGCCATCCTTGGACGGCCCACTCTCAATGCATGGAAGGCTGTCACCTCTACCTACCATCTAATGATCAAATTTCCTACCGAATACGAAGTGGGAGAACTACGGGGAAATCAAGTGGCTGCACGGGAATGTTACGTCGCCATGATGGAAATGGATGACCAACTACAAGCGATGAACATCGAGGAGAAATTCTAACTTGACCTTCGGAGGGTTTTTGGCCGGCACTACACTGATGCCCTCTTTTAGGTCTCTTATTTCTTTTTGCAGGTGTCGCCTCGATTGGGGGAAGTGCTTGCAGCTTACTGGTGATTTTTCGGCATCATCAATTGTAATCCTCAGAAAATGATGCTAAAATCATAACCCCTATCCTAACTGCAGAATATTCATCAATAGACAATGTCAAGAAAAGCAATCAATAATCTTAAAAAACCTTTCTTTAGATTGAAATCTCTTAAAACCTATTGCATCATTTTATAAATTTAATCACTTTGTATACTAATAAACACCCACATACATAAACATATAGGAAATTAAGATAAATACTGAATTACAAAGCTGAGGAATAAGAAAAAGAATGCGACCTCCAAGGCTCCAACAGCAAGGTTGACAGCCAAAAACATAGGCCAGAGAAACTTGAAACGCCGAGCAAATGACTCTTTTGGTGGTGGCTGAGCTGAAGACTAAGTCTCCATTGCTGATGGTGAAGAAAACTCGTTGGGTTTCTGTGGGTGCTACTGCTCTCGAAATTTTTTCAACTGTGCTGTTTATGAAAGACCACTATGCCGAACTATAACTTAATAATATTAATTGAAAATTTTCAAAGAATAAATTCGAGTGAAATTTCTCCTCTTTTTACCTTAAGAAAATAGAAGTAACAAAACATAATTAGTTAATTTATAATTACAAAATAATAATTTTTTGAATCCATAGCTCTAATTACCCCAGCTCACCACTATGCCGAACACAACCATTATGATGGCAAATTCAAAAAAGCATTTCAATGACTGAGTCAAAGTATAGAATTTTTAGTTGAAAAGATTGACAGGCGTTGAAAATTCTACTAATACATTTTACATAAAATTAAGATTGAAATTGAAGAGATGAGAAGCTAAATCTAATCCTCTTTTGGAAGATGGTACAAAATTAATTCCACTCAAATTAATTTACAAAATCACACAAAATCAAAACCCATCTTGCATAATTACCCACAATTAAAGCAAATAACAAAAAGATTAGAATGACCAACACCTCCCAACACAATGACTGTAAGCATCAATTGGATGTAAGAAATCTAAAACAGTCGAAGAAAAATAAAATACCTCTAGTCATGTTGTTCAAATGATTTGTACAGAAAATCACATTGCAAAAGAATGATTTGTGAATGAATTTTTCTAGTCTATGGCCAATGCCTTAAAAACTCTTTGATAGAAAACACAGACTTTTGAAGGCTATACTAGGGACTCTTCCAATTTAATGTTTGTTCTCTTTAATATATATTCCTTCCATCGAAAAGTTACCATCAAAAAGTTTAATTGAGAGTTACTTTAAAGTGTTTATTGACTAAATAACATCTATTCACTAAGTGACATTTTAAGTGATGTTAACTAATACACTCCAAAAAGATGGGTCTTTATCTATCACTCTAAAATAAATCTATGTATATTATAATGAATCAATTAGAGTTAATTTTATGCGGACCATAAGCTTCCTAATAGAGATAATCTTACATTCTCCCATTTGGCCCACATGACATTTAAATAACTTGATGAGTGATAGTCATACTAATATAAAGATATTACCTATGCCATCTTGTTGTGAAATGCTCTCACTCAAATAAACAATCCAATACATGAATCATGGCAGTAATACTCTTAACAAGTACTTCCATGTATTACAATGTATGGTACTCCCTATGTGAGTATTTTATGAGCCATTAATTCTTCATGAATAGACTACTTATTAGCCATTTGAGTACCCCTTCATATCTCACCCACGGATAAAACCATCTTTATATTTATAATTTGAGTCTATTTAGGAACAACTTATTAGTTGAAATTGAAAAGTTTTTGCTGAAAATACTGTAAACAAAGCTATTAGTTAGCTAAAATAGTACAATGAGGCTCATGAATAGTACCAAAAAGTGCAATAAGACCCATGAATAGTAGCCTTTCAATGTAGGCCTTTTGAGACAATCCTAACTTTCTTTGTGATCTATCTCAGAAATGGCAATGCTAATGACACAAAAAGGTTGTCCAAAATCCTTCATCTCAGAATATTGAGAGAGACTATTTTCTCTCATTTAGCAAACTCAAATCACTAATTGCAAGTAAAATTTCATCTACATATAAAACTAGAAATATGTATTGATCCCCACTAAATAAGGACAAAAGCAGCCATAAAAATTTCTATTTTGGCCAATTTAATTGAGGACAAGAACATTTTGCACATACTTGCACTACTTTAGGGCAAAGCAAAATGAAAATACAATTGTTTATCATCTTCCTCAAAACCTTTATGATATAAACAAATGTTTTATCTTACATAGTCCACCACTAACTATAGTTAGTCCTCTACGTAATTGAACAAAAAATCAACACAAATTAAAGTTGAAAGAAGAAAAGACATTTTAAATCCTATTTTCTAATCATACATGCTAATGTTTCCCACAAAATACAGCGTGTGACCACCACCATAACCAATCCCACAATCTCAAAAACCCCCATGACCTAATTGATTGATATTCACTGAAACAATTGATTTCAGTAACCAAGTACACACACTCATGCATATAAACACCACCTAAGAGTATTCAAACTAGTCAAAACTAATCTAAGGGGGAGGAGGTGCACCATGCCCCACTGTAGCTAATTCAGGACTAACCTTCTATCCAGCTTCTTCAAGTATGCAGATGAGTTCCTTAGCAAATATGGTGTTTCCAGCTGTGAAGAAAGTTAATGCAGTTCCTTTTGCCCCAACTCTTCCAGTTCAACCAATGCGGTGAATATACTCCTGGAAGTCATAATTGATCACATAATTCACGTCCTTCACATCTGCCCCAAAACCAAAGCACATCACAAGTCATAAGAAATGCAGTAGGATAACAACCTCTCACATCAGAATCTTATTTAGATCAGAGAACCTATGACCTTAAGTCCTTAATACATTTTTGCATGCACAAGTGTTGCTGTAGCTGAAAATAAGTGTTCAAGGGCAATATCCATAGACATGAAAACAAGTGGCTCAACAGACATGCAAGCAGAATCCACGTGCAAATAACAACTTAGATAAAAAAAAAAAAAAAAAAAAAAAAAAAAAAAAAGAAGATGTTCAAGAGACAATTAGAGACCACTAAATATAGCAAAGCAATAACTAAAAAACATGAATTTTTCAAAATGACCAAGTAGTAGCATCAGAATAGAAAATATAACATATGAGTGCAAATAGGAAATAAAGGTGGATCTCCAACATATGCAGCAAAGAGCTGAGTGAAATGGCTCGCATTTGTTTAATCAATGAAAAGCATGATCAATACAAAAAAAGTTCTCTATAAACCTGATAAAATTAAAAGAAGACTTAAAATAGCGACAGCAAGAATATCTAGATAATGATTTCTTTCCAAAATGAGTTGATATTGATGATGATGAGTGCTATTAGTTATTGTTTACCAACAAAATTTCCTGTACTAAAAATGAACTTCTATCAAGCCTTTGAACAAGCATTAAAGTTTTATCTCCATTCCCAAACCACAAGCTGCAACATCTATTGCAGTCATAATAGGACTCCTGCCAGCTTTAAACTTTGAGAGGACCCAATCCCTTTCTGCTTGACTTTTATCTCCATTAATTAAAAGAGCTTGCCACCATCCATGCAAAGCTGCTGGGTGACCTGATCACATCCTTCCTTGGTATTCATGAAGATCAGTATTCGGCTGCCATCTATGATATCCTCCAGCAATTTAACCAATCTGGAAAATCAAACCTATCAGTAAAATGTCTGCATCAAATCCCATATGTTGAGATCTTAAAGAAATTAGATTATACAAGAACAAAATAGAAACCGGGCCTACTTGTTATTAGTATTTTCAATTGAAGCCTAACAAAAAACACTATAAAATGTTTTCATTTGTTACAAACCTAATGTACAAGGTGTTGATTGTTGAAATAAAAAATTCAAAGACAAAATTAATACTCAGGTTAAACTCCAATTGTGATATTTCTATAAGAAATCTATGTGTAAAAGTCTATATTTGTAGTTTCTATCAAAATAAATGAAACATAACATTATGTCAACGAACTATACAATATAATTCTAAAAGCTTAAACAATCCAATAGGTAAAAGGGTCCATGTAAGAGCCTTAGCAACCTTCAGTTGAAGCTTTAAAGATGAGAACCATATTATTCCAAATGTTGGAAAATGTAGAAAACGTTTTCCACCCATAAAAAAGGTACTTAATATAATGTCAGCTGTAAGATAAAATTCAGAAAAACTTAAATGATCCAGTTGATGGGAGTTCCCATGTAAAAGACCTAGCCTGCCTTTTCCACCATACCAAACATAAAAAATTAAATAAAAAATTTCCGCCAAGATAGAAGAAACATAATATTATGTTAACAAGATGTAAGATAGAATTAAAAAGGCTTAAATGATCCAATAGGTAAAAGGTTTCATGTGAGAGTCCTAGCATCTTGCTGAAGCTTGAATGACAATAGCTCCACATTATAGCACACCTGTTATATCCTCAAACGAAGACCACTACTGCCTCCATCAACAAATGTAGTAACAACAATTTCTTTTTGGACTAAGTTAAACAAGAACAAGAACATTGTGTGCATTCTTTCACTACTTTAGGGCAAAGCAAAATGAAAATACAATTGTCTATCTTATATGTATATTAAAAACTATCAACTTATATAGAAAAGCTACATAGAAACAAAGAGTGGATAAAAGAGAAAGTTTGACCACAAAGCTAGTAATTAATACCCCTTAAACTATATAAGACCATAGCATGCAAATAATATATTTCCTTCATTAGACCACTCAGTCAACTTCCATGAAAATTTAACGAAACCAGATTCACTACCCCTGAAGTCTTCTTGTATACTCCAGTTTTTCTTTCTCAAACCTGACTAAGACACAAACAGGATATTAAAAATGATCATCAGATGTAGGTCCTACATATTAAAAAGATTGTACATAGTGCACAAAGATACCACTTTTGCAGGGTCTGAGAGAGATGAGTGGTGGGTCTCCTTACGCCTAATTATAAAGCCATCAATATTTGTTCAGGGATTAGTTAAGCAGGTGAGTGAGTTTGAGCAAATAGAATATGTTGCCACTCACCTATATTATTATAAGCTCCTAATGAGCCATTTGAATGACTCTTACATACTTATTGTTACAGTATGCAAGATACCATGTACACCCAAAGAAATTGATACTTTGCCTATTCAACATATTGCTCATTGCCTTATCATAGACATGGATAAAGCCAAAGATTATTGGTATATGATTTCAATCATATCAAGTAGTAGAGCTTTAGCTGGCCAGTTAAAAATTATGCAAGAATTGCATTTTGTGTGTATCTTTTTCTACCACCTTTTGTAATGACTATGTTTATGTATTTTTCCACATCACAATAATCAATACCGATTATGCTAGAGGGAAAAGGATTGCAATTATGGTTTGTGACTTAGAAAGATAGACAAATAAGTCTTTTACTTGGTCATTGGCTATAAGATTAATGATAAATAGCCAAACACATTACTCTGATTAGGCAACCATAAGGCTGTACTAATACAATGAAGAATGCCTTGAGCTATTGCAGTTACTACCATTTTAACAAAACAAGAAGAAATTTCATAGACAAAAAACTCCAGGATTTGCAAAATGAAGGAATCTACATCCTTTTATAAACATGCATGGATCGAAACCTATAGCAAGCTAAAAGTTTAAGTAACCACATGGTATTCAAGTAGTGATCTTGCCTCTACTTCAACCAACTGGGAGGGGAGGGTTTTGGGGACTAGAAATAAGCTTTTTATAAACCCCCATTGTGCTTGGGGAGAAGAAAAGGAGAATCATAAATCCCACGCAAGACATCAAATGTTTATTCCCAAACAGTATATATAAATATATAATATACTTGTTAATAAAATAGAACAATGTATTAGCCCTATATTGCGTTTCTAGATTCTTTAGCACACAGGAGGAGCAAAGAGCAAGAGCCTTAGTAATTAGATGTCACATAAACAATTCATATCTAAATCCATAGAGGCTAGAGTAATACTCATACTGAAAATTGTGTGAGTATTCTCACACAATTTCTCAACTAGAAAGAATCATAAATCTCACACAAGCTCAACCTTGGAACACCAAATTCCATTAATCACATTCACTTCTCTCCAAGACCATTAATCAGAAACTACCCTCTATGATTGATTGTATCAAGGAATCCTCATAAAATGATGCTAAAACCATAATCCCTATCCTAACAACAAAATACCCATCAAAAAACAATATCAAGAAAAGCAATCAATAGTCTTAAAAAACCATTCTTTTAAGCTAAAATCTCTCAAAACCTGTTACATCATTTTATAAATTTAATAACTTTTTATACTAATAAACACCCACATACATAAATATATAGGAAATTAAGATAAATAGTGAATTACAAAGCTGATGAATATGAAAAAGAATGGGACCTCCAACAGCAAGGTTGACAGCCAAAAGCATAGGCCAAAGAAACTTGTAATGCCAAGCAAATGACTCTTTTGGTGGTGGCTAAGGTCGCAGAGCTAAAGACTGAGTCTCTAGTCCTCTAAGTTTTAGTTTTTTCATTTCAGTTTCTAAGTTTCAATTTTGTAATTAAAAAAAAGCAAAACTGTTGTTAAAAATAAATAAATAAAGTAGCTAAGGGGAACGGCGTCGTTCCCCTACTGCCCCTGAAAACAAAATATATTCACCGGCAGCTTTGATCAGAAAACCTTGGTGGCTTTGCAAAGAGATCAAAAAAACGATACATAAAATCTACATATTTGAACACCCAAGTCCAGATTCTAACATATCTTCAACACCCAAAAGAACCCATTTGAAATAACCAAATCCAAAATGAATAGAACCCCTTAAAACCCATTTGGACGGTGAACAAAACCCACAATATTCATTAGCCAATTTCATATCCTTAAAATAAATTTTATTAAAAAAAAAATCAACAAAAAACTACAACATCGACAGAGAAGATGTACAAACCATTTTTGTTTGGGTGTGGTGTACAAGTAGAGCAAGTTTTTTTTTCTCTCTGAGCTCGTTGCAAAGCCAGCAAGGTTTTCTAAATGAAGCTGCTTGTGAATATTTTTGTTTTCAGGGGCAGCAAGGGAACCACATTGTTCCCCTTTAGGGTCCGTTCGGAGGGTTTTTGGCTAGTACCACATTAGTGCCTTTTGTTTGGTCGATTCATTCTTATTTCACAATTACCAATTGGAGTGATTTGGAGCCTACAACTCACTGACGATTTTAGCACATCATCAGTTGGCGCCGTTTGTGGGGACAACAATTGTGATTAACCGTATCACCACTTTTAAGACAAAAGAGTTGCATGGTCCAGATGCATTCAATGGCTACCATCAACCAGGAAACAGGGAATCCCTTTAATGCCCTAGAGAGACAGGTGTAAACCCTAACTATAGTGGTAGAGCGACTCGCCTAGCGTAACTAGGAGTTAGAGCAATAGCTAAACCAAAGGAATGAGCAAGGCCAACGCAACAAGCAGGATGTCGACGAGCAGAATGGTAGTCACCTACCAACGGGGGATAGACAAAAGAGGGAAGACCAGGAAGAAAGCAACATCCCTAGCATAAGGGACGGTCCGGAGGATACTAGCCGCCCTTCTGAGATAGAAGCAAGTGCGATGCGCATGGCCCAGGATATGCAAATGATGAAGGAGAAGATGGATATGATGATGAATGCCACGAGGGGACGAGTGTCCACCAATTTGGACAAGTTGGTCCACTAGACGGACTCCCCATTCACCGCCTAGGTGACTTCTTTCCCCCTTCCAACAAAGTTTTGGATGCCACAGGTAGAGGCGTACGACGGATTAAGGGACCCGCTCGACCACCTAGAGTCATTCAAAACCCTCATGCACCTGTAAGGAGTTCTAGATAAAATCATGTGTAGGGCCTTCCTTACCACACTAAAGGGGCTGGCAAGGGTATTGTTCAGCAAACTTATCTCGAACATTGTCTCCACCTTCAAAGAGTTGAGTGGACACTTTGTCACGCACTTCATCTGGGGACAAAGACACAGAAGATCCTTAGCGCCCATATTGAGCATTATGAAGCGGGAAGATGAAAGCTTGAGGTCATACGTAACCATTTTAACAAAGAGGCCCTCTTGATTGACGAAGCTGACGACAATGTTCTCATCATTGCCTTCACCAGTGGGTTGCGGCTAGGGGAGTTTCTCTTCTCCCTCTACAAAAATGACCCAAATACAATGGTCGAAACCCTATACAAAGCCATGAAATACATGAATGTCGAAGATGCAATGATAGCCTGGGGGGACGTGCTGAGGAAGAGAGAAAGACAAGATGACTTTCACCTAGACAAAGGCTGGAAGTTAGCCCGAACGATCTACTGAAAGGACGACAAAAGGTCAAGGCCTCAGCAAGGGTGAGTGACGAACTTTACTCCTTTGAATATTCCATTGGATCAACTACTCATGCAAATAAAAGACAACGTGGCATTGACCTGGCCAGATAAGTTGAAGGGTGATCCAAACAAAAGACCCCGAAACAAATACTGTCGTTTCCACCGAGACCATGGGCACGCTACTTCCAAATGCTACGACCTTAAGCAGCAAATCGAAGCCCTCATCAAGCAAGAGAAGTTACAGCGGTTTGTCTGGGGTGGAGAAAACCCACTAAAGGACCCCAAACCCAACCGAAGAGCCAAGGAAACACCCAAAGCCCTACTCAGAGAGATTAGGGCAATCATAGGAGGAAACACCATGGCAAGATCATCTAAAAAGGCAAGGAAGATGTATTTATGCATGGTGGGAAACGTCTAAATTTCTAGATGACCTCCTAAAGCAACCAGGGTTAACAACCCTACCATCAGCTTCACAAAAGAAGATGCTAGAATACTGCACCACCCTCACGACGATGCCTTGGTTATTAGCTTGTCAGTTGTTGACTTCAATACCATACAAGTTCTAGTAGATAACGAGAGCTCGATAAATATCCTTTACTACCCAACAGATGAGGATTGATAGAAAGTGTCTCCTACCCTCGAACGCACTGCTAGTAGGTTTCGGCAGCACAAAGGTCTTCCTTATAGGGACCATCACCTTGCCGGTAACTATTAGGATGTACCCTCAGCAGCTCACTATGGAAGTCAGTTTCCTAGTGGTTGATTGCTCCTCTGCCTAAAACACCATCATTGGTCGACCTACGCTTAATTCATGAAGGGCAGCTACATCCACGTACCATCTGCTAGTAAAGTTCCCAATGGAATACGGGATAGGAGAAGCACGAGGGGACCAAATGGTTGCCCACGAATGTTATGTTGCCATGCTGGAAACAGATGATCACCTACAAGCTTTGAACATCGAAGAAAGGAGGGGGTTGTAGTAGAGCCGATGGAAGACCTGGAGGAGGTCTCCTTGGACGATGACATCCTAGGCTGAGTCACTTGTATCTGCATGCAGGCTATCCCTTAAGTTCGCAAAGGGTTGCCCTCTTCCTAAAAGACAATCGGGACTTCTTTGCTTGGAGCCACGAGGACATGCCAAGGATCAGTCCGAATACCATGGTCCACAAGCTCAACATATGCCCATCCTTCCCCCCAGTCTGACATAAGAAGAGGGTTTTCGCTCAGGAAAGGGACAAGACCATAGCCGAAGATGTAAAATGCTAGAGGCAAATTTCATCAGGGAAGTCTACTAGCCCGAATAGTTGGCCAACGTAGTCATGGTCAAGAAAGCAAATGCCAAGTGGAGAATGTGTGTAGATTTCATTGACCTGAACAAAGTGTTCCCCAAAGACAGCTACTCACTCCCACACATCAACCTTTTCATAGACTCTACGGCTACCCACCAGTTGTTAAGTTTCATGGATGCCTTCTCCAAATAAAATCAGATTAGATTGGATGAAGCAGACCAAGAGAAGACCTTATTTGTCATGACCCAAAGACTCTTCTGCTACAAAGTCATGTCATTTGGACTAAAGAATATAGGGGCAACATACCAAAGGATGGTGAACAAGATGTTCGCCCAGCAAATTGG
The DNA here is from genome assembly GCA_014183005.1 of Castanea mollissima. Taxonomy (NCBI): domain Eukaryota; kingdom Viridiplantae; phylum Streptophyta; class Magnoliopsida; order Fagales; family Fagaceae; genus Castanea; species Castanea mollissima. The sequence goes on along the minus strand of JACAVU010000002.1, from coordinate 9,068,288 downwards.
GTGAAACATAAAAGTGTATGTAGACGACATGCTCGTAAAAAGCGCACGGGAAGTTAACCACTTAGACAACCTTCGTGAAACATTTGATACCCTTCACCTCTACGATATGAAGTTCAACCCCAGTAAGTGTGTGTTCGGTGTGGCATCAGGAAAATTCTTGGGTTTTATGGTATTACAGCGCGGTGTGGAAGCTAATCTTGACAAGGTTCGAGCAATAATAGTAAGGTTGTAACCCTTAACAGGTTCATCTCCAAGGCGACGGATAAGTGTCTGCCCTTCTTCAAGGTGCTAAGGAAGGCTTTTGACTGGATCAACGAGTGCCAGAAGGCTTTTGAAGAACTAAAGATGTACCTTGCGTCCCCACCTTTGCTCAGTCCATCCAAACTGGTGAAGAGCTCTCCCTTTACTTAGCCGTGTCCCTAATTGCCGTCAGCTTCGCTCTCATACGAGAGGAAAACCAAGTGCAGTTACCCATCTACTACACCAGTCGAGCACTTCAAGGGGCTGCACTAATCACAGCTGCCCGAAAACTTAGGTCATACTTCTAAGCGCATACCATAGTGGTCCAAACGGACAAACCACTATGGAAGGCGATGAACAACCCAGAGGTAGTAGGGTGACTAGTTCTATGGGCGATAGAACTTAGTGAGTTCGACGTCCAATATCGGCCCAAAACTGCAATTAAGGCACATGCTTTAGCTAATTTCATTGCCGAGTTCACAACAAAAGTAGACGAAGAGGTGGAACCGATGGCATGGATGATATGGACAGATGGTTCGTCTAATCAATGGGCCGGAGGAGCTGGGGTCCTGCTACTATCGCCAGAAGGAGATATAGTAGAATATGCAACTCGCCTCCAATTCTCGACGACCAACAATGAGGCAGAATTCGAAGCGGTCCTCTCAGGCCTCGACTTAGCTAAAGCCGCAGGGGCTGTGTCAAGGGTCATACATTATGATTCGCAGGTTGTTGTCGGGCACATCAACAACGACTACAAGGCAAAAGGGAGCGGATGAAGGAATATTTGAACATGGTCAAAAGAAAGATGAGCGAGGGATTCTCAACCAAGTTTGTGCAGATCCTAGGGGAAGAGAATGAGCAGGCAAACCGTTTGGCCAAAGCTGCATCCACAGAGTGTGAGGACGTCACTAGTCAGGTACTATCTTTTGTCCAATATTCCTTTGCCATTGACAAAGTAGAAGTATATGTGATCCTCTTGGGAACCGGCCAGACGATGCCATTTCGTATCCTACCTTAGGAATGGGACACTACCAGAAGACCGCAACGCTTCCCGTAGATTGAAGGCACAGTCGTCACGTTTTGTGATAATTAGGGATGTCCTTTACAAAAGGGGTTTCTCTTGACCATATCTGAGGTGCCTAGCCCCTACCGAAACAGACTATGTTAGGAGAGAAGTATATGAAGGAGTGTGCGGGAACCACTCGAGGGCACGATCACTGGTTCATAAGCTAATACGAGCCGGATACTATTGGCCTACAATGCAAAAGGACACCCAATCCTACATGAAGGCATGTGACAAATGCCAATGCTTCAGTAACATCATACGACAACCATCGGAGGAGCTTACACCAATGAGCGTCTGCTAGCCGTTCGCCCAATGGGGGTTGGACATAGTGGGACCCTTCCTCGTGGCAATATGACAGCTCAAGTTCCTTGTTGTAGGGATCGACTACTTCACCAAATGGGTCAAGGTAGAACCATTGGCCACTACCACAGAGAAAAATGTCTGAAACTTCATCTGGAAAAGTATCATTTGCTGTTTCGGAATCCCTAGTGTCTTTGTCTCAAACAATGGAAAGCAATTCGACAATGACGCAGGATTTCTACCCACAGTTAGGGTCAAGAACTACTACTCTTCTCGCACTCACCCCCAGGCCAACGAACAAGTTGAGGTTACAAACTAATCCCTGCTCAAGATGATCAAGACTCGGCTCGAGGGGGTAAAGGGTATATGGCCAGACGAGCTACCTGGAGTCCTATGGGCATATAGGATGACAGCTTGGACACCTACAGGAGAGACACCTTTCTGCCTTGCGTTCGGGAATGAAGTCGTCATCCCAGTAGAAGTTGGACTGACCAACTATTGAGTGTCAAACCATAATGAAGAAAAGAATGAAGAGGGGATGCGCTTACAATTAGACCTTCCTGATGAAGTCAGAATAGCGGCAGAACAGAGGATGACTCGTTACTAGGATCTGATGGCAAAGTACCATAACACCAAGGTCAGGCCTCATCATTTTCAGGTCGGGGACTTGGTCCTAAGGAAGGTAACAACGGCTACCAGAGACCCCGCATAGGGCAAGTTAGGCCCCAACTGGGAAGGACCTTACATGATCATCGACTACCATAGAAAGGGGACCTACCACCTAGAAATGCTCGACGGACAAAAGCCCCATCACCCATGGAATACTGAGCACCTAAGAAAATACTACTAATAGTAGTTGGATGCGGTTTATTTTATTTCTTTCCTTTATTTTTTATGTCAAAGATGTTGAAATTTTAAGGATATTATGTTTCTTTTAAGCTATTCTATTATTAATAAGACTTAGACGGATTATCGAAAACATTGCCCTGCTATATACCATTCATTGATTTGCCTCTTAAATTATGTTAAGTCCTGCTACGGGGCACTAAGGATACCGACGGGTACCTAGTCTCAAATTATGTTAAGTCCTACTTACGAGTTGAATGGACGACCTAGGATATCGACAGGTACCAGGTCTCAAATCATGTTAAGTTTTACCTACGGGGTGGACGGATGACCAAGTGTAACGATAGGTACTTGGTCTCAAATCATGTTAAAGTCTTACCTACAGTGTGGACGGATGATCACGAATATCGATGGGTACCTGGTTTCAGATTATGTTTAGCCCTACACGCAAGTATAACACACAAAAATTGCTACAAACGAATGAAGTGGAATGTCGATGGCACAAATATGACGGGGGCATGTATATAATTATGAGAAAAATAAAAAACAAAACAAGTGTAAGCGATGGATACAAAGTAATAGATATAAACTCTAAAGGTAAATGTTTTTACATAAAGCCCAAAAAAAGGGCATCCATCATTGTCTTACACATAAAACTTGTAAAAAGGAGATTTAAATACAAAAGGAGAAGGGCAAAGGTCAAGACGGAGGAATAACAAAAGTGGTCGGATCTATAGTAGACGGACCATCCTCAGTAGATGTGCCATTAACAACAGACGGGACCACAGGAGCCACCGAGTCTTCAGGGCAAGTTGGACAACAACCTCAGTGTCGGTGTCCCTCACCTCCTGCTCAACGATATAGGCAGACTCGTCAGTCTTGTCACTGACAATGTCATCTCCCCTTAGAGTCGGTGGAACGATGTCATCTATGACGATCTTGGACAAGTCTAGATTAGGGTAGATGGCTCCAACTTGTTTCAGGCAATCTTCAAATCTGTCGCCATAAAAGCAGTGACACATGTCAAAAAATGGCTAAAAGACATGGAACTTTGCCATGGTGTAAGCCTTGGCCTTGTCCATTGGCAATGTTCATCTAATCGAACCTCATTTCAATTTAATTAACAGAATGAAATATTTTAATAACAATGACTCTATATATATATATTTTTTGGGTGGAAAATGATGATTATTAAAGAAAACTAGAAAGAGTCAACATACAGAGACTGGAGTCTCTCATAATACATGCTAGCAGTGTCATAAAACAAAAGCATAGAAATGTCCACAAGCGGACTATTAGATAGCAAAAGATCTTGTTTGAATTAGCCCCCATCCTTGCTAGAGCATCTGAACATTTTTTGACTTCATGATAGCAATGCTTCATCCTTACTTATGGAATTTGGTTGATAAGGGTCCTGCAATCCATAATAAGGGAGGCATGATGTAAATTACTACTATCACAACCAGCTACGCAACCAAGCATAATGACAGCATCAAATTCAATTTCAACAGCCAATAAATTTAAATTAACACATAGCATAAGTCCATCTCTCAAGGCCCAGAGATCATCATTTACACTAGAGGCTTGGCCTATTGACCGGGTGAAACCTTTAATCCACCTCCCACTTATGATCTCGAATTAAACCACCAACACCAACCAGCCCTACTCTCTCTCTCTCTCTCTCTCTCTCTCTCTCTCTCTCTCTCTCTCTCTCTCTCTCTCTCTCTCTCTCTCTATATATATATATATATATATATATATATATATCTTCTGATTTATTAAGAATATAAATTCAAATCTATGTCCCAACCAAATATGTTGGCCAATAATATATTAGCCAAATGATGTGGCCCTAATCAATCAACACTTGAAAGAAAATTGACGTGGACGTGAAAAGAGGGAGAAAGAAATTGAACACATAGGAGAAAAAGTGAAGTTCATATGCTGACTGCTGAGGAGCAAGGGGAATAGGGCTGTAAATGAGCCGAGCTTTGCTTAGTAGTGCATGTTCAAACTTGGCTCGTTGGTAAAATTAAAAAGCTCAAGCTTGGCTTGAGTTTGAGACAAGTCTAAAATATTGTTTGAGTTTGAGCTTGTGGGAAAGCCAAAAAGCTTGAGCTTGGCTTGGCTTGACTTGATTCATTAGTTAAGCCAAGCTCGAGCTTAATATCAAGCTCAAACTAGAGCTCAGATCAAGATTTTTAGCTTGGGATCCAACAAAATTATCTTATCAAAAGCTTCAATCTCCCAAAATCAAGTAAACAAAATAAGAAAATAGCATACTCATTTTATCATGCTTCTGGTCTGACCTATGATTAGCCATTGTTCATATTGCAAATTTACAAAATTAAATTCATCTATTTATCCTTTATTGTCTATAGCTTCATCAATTGTTTAAAATATAATTTTACATTAGATGATAAAAAACTAGAAAAAGACTTGTTTGTAACTATTGGGAATGCCAAAGGATTAACATTTTTTATAACTTTACATTAGATAATGGATAAGGAAGGACCATATGTGGCCCACTTATAAATTTTTTTAAAAAGGTAACTAAATTCTAAAGTGGTGCTTGATCACTTTAGAGGGAAGTGAAAAATTAAGGTAAAAGGTATTGGTCCAATATGAGACATTTTATTATTAAGATATGTATAATGAGTTTATTTAGAAAGCATATATCAAGCCTATAAATGAGTTTATACTTGACTTGTTTTGTATCGAGCCTTATAACTTACAAGCTTGTTCATGAACAAATAGTTTTGCCTGGACTCAGCTTGTTTGCTAAACAAGCCTAAAATTAAGGCTCAAGCTTGGCTTATAAACAAACAACCATGAACGAATTTTTTATTGAGCTGAACTCGAGTTATTTATGAACGGTTTGGTTCAATTACAGCCTTAAAGGTGAAACGTGGTTGATGGAGAAAAGAATAAGATAAAATAGGTGTCTTTTTCTACATTGGGCCCATTGACTCTCATCGAATAGTATTATGACACGTGTACTGTCACTCTATGGGATAAGTACTAATCTTTCGTACAATTTTCATGTGTCGTGTTCCTCAACTTGCCCCTACCTGCAAGGCCACTTTTTTTAATTCCTTTGTCACCTTCTTTTTGTTTTTTACTCTTGACTTTTGCTTTTTGGGAGTCTTGGAAGGTGATTTCTACGAAGTTTCTGACTTTTCCTTTCAATCACATTTTTGCTATTTGTCCCTCCCTTATTCCCTTTTCTCATGCAATATTGTGATTTAGTCCCTTCAATTTGTTGTAATTAGTTAGTACCATGAATGATTACAACCGACAAAATTGAATGTTTGTTTACTACTCACCAACCAAACAAAATCCATTTAGTTTCCGCTAGCATAGTACCACTGCACTCCCCAACCAACCAAAATAGGCGTCCATTTAGTTTTTGGTAGCTCATTTGATTTGAGTTTTTTAACACCCTAATAAATTTTTGACAGAGGGTTTTTCACACTAAGAGAAAGTAGCTTTTTTAAATTAATATATATTTTTAAGTTATAGCTCTATTCACCCCAAATATTTGTAGAAATGTGCATGGCTAAAATTAAATCAGATTTGAGGGTTTTTTGGACCTAACTTAAACTTCTTGGGTTGAGAATTTCTCAGGCTGGGTTCAAAAGTCTCTTATGGTCGTTAATGACCGTTGTAGTTTGTTTAGCATAGTTAGGATTCAGATTCTATTACTCTAACCGCGATTAATTATTTAATGTAACTACAGTCTATTTTTGCTTCTCCTTCTTTTTTCTCTTCGTATTCTTGCTCTTATATATTTCTCCAATCTTCAAGATTCTCTAGCTTACTTGAAGATTACCATAATTTATTATGAAGATTTTGATAGGCTTGGGGTGTACAATGTACAAATGTATGTAATTGTGTAAGGGTGTGTGTTATGCAGGGGGTGTGCGTGTGTGTGGGCGCCAGCAAGTGGGTGCATGTGTGCCTGCACAAGGGTGCGTGGGTGTGTGCTCAATTAGGCGGTAATTAGTGCAGCTGAGCTGGACTGCTATTGTGGGCTGTTAGTTGGTTTGGCCAGGGTGTCAGGCAGTTAGTTAGTTAGTTAGGGGTGTAGTGCTTATATGGAAAGTGAGGACATTGTAAAGGGCATTCAGATAAGAAGTCACATTGTTTGCCTCTCTATTCTTTTCTCTCTTTCTTGTCTTCCTTTTCTTCAATTCTTAATCCATTCCTCCCTCCATTGAATCTGTTAGAGTCTTATCAGATTTGCTTTTTACAAAATCTTAAATGTCTTATATAGTTAATTTGATAACTATGCCATCAGATTTGGGATGTCATTATAATCAAATATCATAACTATGCCATCATTAGTTACCATAATTTACTACTCTAGCCTTTGGGATATCATCATTATCAAATACCATAACTATGCCATCAGTTCATTGAAATCCTTGACTTCATGGTAAACTTCTCGTTATCATGTGAAGCGTCTATATTATTGAAGAACCTACTGTTATTTGTTGTGACAATATGTCAGCCATTACAATGACTAAGACTCCTATTTTCCATGCAAGGACAAAGCACATTGAGCTTAGGCACCATTTTATTAGAGACTTGGTTAGTGAAGGAGAAATCCAACTGGAATTCATCACTACCAATGATCAGCCAGCAGATGTTCTCACCAAAGCAGTTACATTTGACAAAATTGAGTGGTTCAAGAAGCACTTAAAGATTACAAATTAAGAGGGGTATTAGAAATTAATTTGTAATTTTAATAAAGAAATTTCTAGATGATGGCTATTCGTATTCCAGGGTGATAAACTGTTAGTGTTACTAAGGGTCAATTATTTGTTTCTAGAAGTTTAGAAGACTCTTCTAAGTATAAATTAGTGTCATTGTACTGTTTTATGCGGATCAGAAAAAATATGTCTAGCATTGTGCAGGAGCAAGAGCTCTGCATCACAAAAAAACCTTGTAATCCATTGCACTTTATCAATAAAACTTCTGCATATGCCAACAGAAACAATCAGAAAGGGAGGAGTTTAAAGGTTACAACTTGTAAGCTTAGATTTGGTGCTACGGTGTACCACATCTGGAAGCTGAGAAATGCATATTGGCTATTCAACATATTGTTGTAAATGGGATTACAATGTGTTTAGGCTATTCAACATATTGCTCATCATAGACGTGGACAAAGCCTAAGATTACTAGTATATGATTTTACATATCAAGTAGTAGAGCATTAGCTGGTCAGTAAAAAAAATTTGCAAGAATTACATTGTGTGTGTGACTTTTTCTCCCACATTTTGTAATGGTTATGTATATGTATTTTTTCCCACATCACCGTAATGCATATTGATTGTGGTCTGTCACTTAGAATGACAAACAAACGATTCTTTTATTTGATCATTTGGTCCAGGGATATCTATGGGACCAGAAATAAGCTTTTTGTAAACCCTTCCTGCAAGTAGCCTTTGTTCCTGGTAGATGTATTACAGAGAATTCGATAATAGTTCATAGCTTTTGCACAAAGAAGAAGAAGAAAAAAAAAGGATGTGTGGGGTTGAAACTAGATTTCCAAAAGGCATACAATAAAATGGAATGGAACTACCTTCTAGCTATTTTGGGTGCCTTTGGGTTTAGCCAGCATTTCCAGCAGCTAGTGTTTCATTGTATATCTACAGTAAGTTAAACTCTATTGTTGAATGGAAGCCAGGATGTTAGCTTCAATCCATCTAGTAGTTTGAGGCAGGGAGATCCATTGTCACCATATCTATTCATTATTGGGAGTGAGGTGCTAGCAAGGCTCATCAACAGAGAAGCATATTCAAATGCGATAAAAGGTGTGAAGGTTGCTGCCAATGCACCAGCTGTAATGAAATTATTTTTTGTTGATGATGTAAATGCTTTTTTGTAGTGCCAAAATGAATAAAATTCAGAATTTGGTGAAATGCTTAGATGAGTACTGCAAGTGGTGTTTGCTTCCAAGGGTGTGAATTCTCCTTAGACATAAAAAACCATTGTGGTCTCAAAATGCTTTAGCAAGGAACAAAAATACTTGGGAATAGCTTTATTCATAACTGATAATTATATAACAATTATTTTTTGCTAAGCTTAAGGTGGACAGATTCAAACCCCCGGAATTTAACCCACACTGGAGGAGGCAATCCTTAGGCCACAAGGCTATTGGTAATTAAATAATTATTAATTCAATGAAATAATCATATAATTCTTATCAATTTACATTGTCTGCCCCCTCATGAAATATAATGTAATTGTAACTAATTTTTCTAATTGTTAATGATACTATATATAATAAAATAAATTTTACACATGGCCCATATAAAAAGTAAAAACCTCTCCACGAATTATTTTCAAATTAAATTATAACAGATCCGCAAAGCAAATGACATTGGCTAGTCACAAGAATTACAATACATATGAAAAAGTACTGCAAGTGAGCACCTTGTTTCATTATAGAGCATGATAGTAATTATTCATAACCAAACATACCCATACACAGGTATTGTATAGAAATTGAGTACATCCAATTATCTAATGACACATACGGCCTGGCAGCCCTTTTAGGGTATTTAAAGCAAAAAAATAACACCAGTACATACGATCCTCGACCAAGTTGAAGCATCGTTGCCGCCAATGAGGATTAATATAAAGAATACTAGCCACACCCAAAAAGAAAATAACGTATGATACCGAGAAAATTATAGAGAAGACTGGAAGATCAACTTCATACCATTTTCCATCATTTGCCTTTGAAGGTATTTGTGGTGATGGAGGTGATTCATCTATGTCGGTGCAACTTTTCTCCAGTGGTGGACCACAAAGAAATGGATTTCCTTCATAGCTGCTGTTTTCAAATGTTATTAGATGTCCTATGAATGGAATTTTACCCGATAAGTTGTTATGATTCACGTTGAAAGCTCCTAGAAACGACAGATCGGCCAATACCGAAGGAATTTCTCCACTCAAATTGTTATGAGAAAGATCTAAACTCTCCAATTGAGTCAAATTTGAGAATGATTTTGGAATAGGACCTGTTAACTGATTGTAAGACAAGTTCATTGCATGAATTGAAGATAGTTGTCCTAGCGTTAGAGGGATTTCACCTGTTAGCTTGTTGAATGACAAATCCAATGCAGACACCATATCAAGGATGAGACCCTTGTACAAGTCAGACCTATATTTCATCACAAATACAATCTCAACTTGTTCCAGGTAGCGAAACATTGACCCTTGAATTTCCAAAGTCGTATCTAGAACAGATTTGTATGGGAGGGAAAAACCACCGAACCCCGCAAAAATGGCATTTGTATAGACAAAATCACTACTAGCTAGCTTCCCAAAAGTTATGTTGTGAAAGCAGTATGGTATTGTCCCAGAAAAAGAGTTATTGGAAAGATCCATTATGTCTACCCTCTTTAACCGACACAACTGCTTTGAAATCACACCGCTAAAATGATTGCCACTTAACAAAAGCACTTTTAAGTTGGGAAGGCCATCAATTTCATCAGGGATGCTGCCGATAAAGCGATTATCTCTAATGTCCAATGTCACAAGGGATGATGAATTGAGAATAGCTTTTGGTAATGACCCTGTGAGTTTGTTCCCTTGCAAAAGCAAGTGCCTAACATACTGTAGATTCAAGCAAGAAGGTAACAATCCTGAAAACAAGTTATGAGAAAGGTTTATTATATGAGAAAAAGATAGTCCACATGGAATCTGGCCTTCGAAAGAGTTGCTACTCAAGTCAACAACAATCGGTGACATACTACCATTTACTATCCATTGAGGAATTGTACCTGTCATGTGGTTGTTGCTAATATTTAGGACCAGCCAGAAATTATTATGAGAAAATTTCGGAAGAGTGCCTATGAAATTATTATTTTGCAATTCTAAAGAACCCAAGGATAGGTTGAAGTGCTTTGAGAAAATTTCACCGTGAAAGTTATTATTAGATAAGCTCAAAACTTTCAAGGAAGTGCAATTGGCAACCAATTCCATTGGTACCTCTCCAGAAAAATTATTAAAGGACAAGTCCAAAACCCTCAAATTACTCATGTCACCTATTGAGGATGGAAGATTACCTTCAAATTGATTTCGGGATAAATTTAGAGTTTCTAATTTTGGAATCCACTTTCCGATATTTTTTTGAAGTTTCCCATCAAAGTGATTGTCTGAGAGATCCAACCAACGAAGATTCATGTAGTGATCTGATGGCAAATGAAACTCGCCTGTGAAAGAGTTACTTTGAAGATTTAACAGTTGTAGTCCAGTATTGTTTTCAAGCAACCATATGGGGAAGCTTCCATTCAATTTACTATGAGAGATATCAACGACTTCCAATTCATGTTGGTCCAAGAGAAACTTAGGAAAGTTGCCAGTAAGCCTGTTGAGATTACAATTAGGCAGTACTAGGACCTTTAATTGAAACAAAGGGTCCCAACTGTGAGTCTCAGTTTCTATATCAAGTTTGTTGTTATCACTCAAAACTTGAATCACCTTAAGCTGGGAGTGATTGGCAAATATGTTGAATGAGAATAAACCTTCAAAAAGATTATAACTCAGATCAAGGTACTCAAGGGATGTTAGGCTGGCTATTGGAGACGAAGACAAGTTTCCATTGAACTGGTTGTGAGATATAACTAAGTACGAAAGAGATGTCAAATTTTTTAGGCATGGAGGAAGCATCCCTTCAAAGCCATTACGAGCAAGATCTATCTCTTCAAGTTTCTTCAGCGCACAAAACTCTATCAAAAGCAAAAAAAGATTACTGGTGTCTATCCTAAACTTGTGCCACCGAAAGAATCAACAACACAACCTAATTAATATATGAAATCACGCTAAATAAGATTTGCCGCTTTTTTTATTTTATTTTTTTTTTTTTGAGAAAAAAGATTTGAGGCTTAAGAAAGACAATTTTAAGTCTTCTCTTATATTTCGATATCAATTTAAAATTATTTATATAAATTTCTATATTATAAGTTTTAGCTTCAAATTCGTTACTATTGTTTTTTAGATGTAAAATTACTAATTAAATTTTTATATTCAAATTTTTTCTTTTGAGAAGAATCGTATTCAAGTTTTGTTAAAAATTTATTTATTATTGATATTATGTCTAATGCTCCTAATTTTTTTGTTATAATTGATTTTAGGTAGGAGATAAGTTTAGATGTGAAATAGAAAAAGAGTGGCTAAGCTTTGTCACTTTTCAAAATAATAATAATTAGGTGACATAATTTATTTAAAATTGTTACAAAATATAATATTGTACTACTATAGGGCTAAAATTATTGGACCTTATTCTATACGGCTGCCTTAGGCAAATTGGCTCAATTATGAATTAACAAAGGGTAGAGTCGGTCTTGTGGGATTAAAATGATTTTTTTTTTTTTTTTTTGGTGTGGGGGGGGGGGGGGGGGGGGGAAGAGGGGAGTATAATAATTTCTACATTCAGAAAAAGTGGATGGTCAAATGTTATGCTTCCAAGTTGCAGCAAGTAAGGATTGATCTATATAAAATTACTAACCATTCTCTTTTAATTGTTCTCACACTCCTAATCAAAACTGTAAATGCCTGATTTCGTAGTAGATTCTTACCTAGAGTGTTTAAAGTTCCATTGAGTCTATTATAAGATAATGATATAGCCTTGAGAGAAGATAACGCTCCGATATATGGAGTAATGCTTCCAGTGAGATCATTTTCACTCAAATCTAAAATCTCCAAATTGCTAAAATTTGCCATATCTGCCAGGAAAATTGATGACAATATGTTAGGAGAAAGTACTTAAAATGGCTTCCATTAAGGAGATTAATTGAGGGAAAATCAATAAAAATAGGTGTTGGAATGTCTACCCTTGAATGGTAGGCTTCCATTAAGGCTACAATGTTGCAAGATAAGGACCTCCAAGTTGCTTAGATAAACCAGTTCTACATCATCGGTGAAGAGATATTCAAAATTTCATATATAAGCTTGAAACCAATAGTATAGAAGAAAGATCTAGTAGAACTAAATACTTTTATATTGGAATGGACAAAAATTTCTGTTAAAATGCTCATTGAATATTGAAGGCATACTACTACTATCATTTGTATATATCAAAAGGATTAGTTATTGCACTGAAGCATTTTGTGCCTTTTAACATGAAGAGAGTAAATTTTGATAAAGGTAAATATTGGTTATAAGATATTAGTTTGTGTAAAATTTTTCATGGTATTCTTGCGAAGGAAATTCAGATATACACGTACCTTTGCTAGAAAGAGGCCACATATTATTGGAACTTAGATCCAGAGATTTAAGAACTGGAAGGGCACCTAAGGATCTTAAAATTTCCTTGTCAAAGTTGTTATATCCTAAATTTAATTGTGTTAGCTTGCTCATATTTGAAAAACCATTGGATTCTGAAAAAAAAAAAAAAAAAAAAAAAAAAAAAAAAAATCCATTGTTAAAATTTATCAATAAAATGCGGAAAGTCATTCTCAATATATATATATATATATATATATATATCAAGAATCAAATATGTTTCTAAAATTGATATATATGTTTTTGGATAGGTGTGAAGTTTTATGATTGTAAGCCATGGGTATGCACTTTTATCATATAGATATGAACTGTTGGCAGTTGCATTTGCCTTTCTTATTTATGAACCCAATAGCAAGACCAAGTCTACGTCAAAGTCCACCGTTATTATAGGTGTTCGGTAGTAGATGTTAAAGAAAAGATAAAGTATCAGTAAAAATATTCATGTACAAAAAATTTCGTTTATTTTAGTATAAAACCCTAATTTTTCTATTTTATATACTTATTTTTCAAAAAATTTCACATCGCATTATTTATTTTATACTTCATTACATTAAAATATCAATTTTTTTAAATTTTTTTTGCACATACTATAACGACCACCTATTATCTTCTATCGGTCTCGAGATACGAAAAAAATAAAAAAAGTATATGTAAAGTGAATAGTATTTGTGTAAATTTACACAATTATTGTAGTGATTTTGTAAATTTACAAATTTTTAACATGACTAATGAGGATGATTTTGAGAGTTAAATGTCTGAAATTGATATATTTTTCTATTTTGCATTGATTGATGCAAATACTGTAATGGTAGCAATTAGTGAGAAAGCATAAGAAAAGGACAGTATTAAAATAAGTAACAACTTACAATCTAATTTTACGAACATTTATTTGTAAGAAAAAACAAGTAATGAACCATATAAAATACAATTTATTAATGATTGGCATTTATTGTCGTCATTTCGTGTTCTTGAATTGGTTTGTTGATCATAACACACAAGTAAAAGCAATAAAATACTAAAGCAATTATTCAATAATGAAAGACAAACTAAAATATTTACGCATATGTTTTGACTCCAAAAAAAAGGAAAAAAAAAAGTTAGGCCGTTTTCAATAAAAAATAATTAAGAAAAAAAGAGTTAGGCCCTTCTGACTTTTTAAAAAATCTGCTTCCCTGATCCCTCTACCCTCTGTGCATGTGTTTATCGACCATTTTGAGTTTAGGCTTAATCGTATTGTCGAACATATGAAGATTTAGCATTAACACCAGATACATTACTTGGCTTTGCTTGTTTCAAACATGGTGAGACTTCCTAGAGGCCCAATTTAACAATTAAGAATAATCTGTCATAACCTTCAAAAATTTATAACTTTATCTCCTAGCTAACGAATAAAACAATAGCCATTCCCATGCTCTAACAAAATTAGCCAAAATAATTTTTTAACAGGAAAAATGATTTCCTTAGTTTAAAATTTTGGTTCATAATCATTGTATCTATGAATAAGGAGAACTTATATCAAGTTTAGTACAAATTTCATTCAACGCATGGTATCATTGGAAAGCAATACCAAAAGAACATAAATAATACACTGAGTTTTTAAATTGACCAAACATCTCCAAGTTAAGTTATGCACATAGAATTCTGTAATCTATTACGATAGCGGGTATATGTGAGTCACGTATTTCACAGCGGCTGGTCCTGGATACATGAAATTAGAGCTCATCTAAACAGAGTACTCCCACATTTTTGGCGCTACAACACTGTTTATTTAAGATGCTTCATTTCTAACCAATGCTTGGCGCAAACTAGGTTTGATGGAGATAGAAAGGGTCGAGAGAGGAAGGGATGAAATCAAATATAAAATAATAAGAGAATTTGCAAGGACTGTTGCACCTTTTTATTTGGTTTTAACAAACGTTGAGAGAAGGTAATTAAGAAGCCAGACGGAACCATTTTATGTGTCCCTTAGTCGATGCATACAGCAATAACATGTGTTATCTTTTAGAGTGATATAAACCTATGTTTTTATATGGAAAACAACAATTTGTATACGTCATAAAAATTTGACGCATCCTAATGAGGCTCCTTAAATACTTCTAAATAAATTACCTTTATACATATTTGACATATGTAAAGTTAATAGTCTAAATATTTGTATTTAAAGTTTAGAGTAAATGAGACTCCAAAAAAAAGAGAGTTTAGAATAGAGAACTTATATCTAATCTAATGATTAAAATGACTATTCCTTTAAAATAATTTTTTTAAGAGAGTTTCAACCTATGGCATCCGCTCCTGATGATAGTTCTTTATCATCAGACCAAGACACCAATCATGTTTTAGTATATGCGGAGATTGAACCCCATATCTTTTATACAACTATCAAAGACTTTATCAATTGAGCTAACTGGAACCCACCTCTAAAATAAATTTGATTAATCAAATTGAGAGCAGATGACAACCTATTATATTTTTAATTTGATTAGGGATATTTAATTAATCGAATCTTACCATGGTCCCAAGCCTCTCCTACTAAGCATAAAGTTCTTTTGTGGTGTGTGTATGTGTGTTTTAGGAGTGGGGTGTATGATAGTAGGTGCAAGAGCTCATGTACCTTCATTTCCTAACCAACCAGCAATTCCGTTGTTAGATAAATCAAGAATTCTTAACTCCTTGAAAGGCTGCAACAAGGACAAGTTGAAGAACCAAGTCCCCCTCACACCGTCTTGCCATTGGTTTATACTGGAGAGCGTGAGATTGATCACGTGACCAGTGTTGGTGCTACAGTTGACCCACTCCCAACTACAACACCCACCCTTTGTCTCATAAACCCATGTCGGAAGAAGGGGCTTGGTATAATTAGTGTGGGATTTTAGAAAGGCTTTCAATTCTAGGAGACCCATCCTCTCTTCCTCAATACATGCTCTGTGCTCATGAATTTGAACAAAGAGTAGTAAAGACCACAGCAAAGATTTAACTAAAGGCCACCCCATTGAGAAATTTTGTGAAACTCCTACTTTAATTTTCTAGGTAAACCAACTTCTGTGTTAGTACCCAAGACAAAAAAGTTGCAAGTCCACGAGCCTTTATATAGAGAAAGTTAGAAGGCTTGCTTATTTAAATCCATATAATATGGTAAACTTCTGGTTAAGTCTTTAGGCAAAAGAATCTCATGGGCTACGTGGTGTAATTGGGTTCTACCGAATCTTATCGGTATTTTTCAACTTGACATGTGGGCTCTACTTTTTGTTTAGTCATAAAGCACTAATTGCACTTTCTATTTTATTATTTTCTGTTTTGAATGGGTTCGCACTCAGAAAAATTTATGTTATACTTTCTGTTTTATTAGCTTTGTTTATTTGGAAAATGATAATTAAGGTATTCTTCTTGAGCATAATGATGAAAGCGGCTTGACATTGTGGGTGATTGGCACTTCTTTTGAGCTTTGTAATCCTGAGTTCCTTATTGATAATAAGTAATAATTTTTTTAATGTTAACATGATTAAATTTATAGTCATTTTATTTAAAGTAATTAAATAGTTTGTCTCTAGCATTTTTTTTTCTTTTATTAATAATGAACAAAAGTTATTAGAAATAATTTGATAATTAAGAGAAGGGATATTTGAAACTTAGGTATCTTCACTAAAAATAATAAAATGTGTCTATTTAGATATAAAACTCTTGGCATCATTTTACATATCTTAAATGATAGGAGAATAAAGGAAATTGAAACGATCATACAAGGATACATGTGCACACCAATGAATCATCTTACAAAGAACATAAATTAATAAACAAAAAAGCAAAGTTCATATGAGTGGACGGTGGGACAAAGAAAATATAAAGGGAAACCCCTGCTATTGAGCAACAGATTATGACATTATGTATGATGTAGCCCTCTTGAATGACTTTACAGATTAATGAAAGGGATGGTTTTAGTTATCCAAAAAATAAAAAATAAAAAATTGAAAACTTCCCTAGCGTTCCAATCAATGCAGGGGCTAAAGGGCTTTTCAGACATCAACTGATGGTAAAGCACCTAGCGTGTAAGTGTCTCCCTAATATGATGCTTCCACGACATGCTAATTAGAAGCGAAATTTCTATGAATTCAAATTGTGTTTACCATCTAGAATTGTCAAAACACGTAAAAATGACTGCCACAAAATAAATTAGGGTGGATATTTGAAGGGTCAAAATGGGCATTTGCCCATTTTTCGTTCAAAATAAGTAGCAAAATGCCCATGTTCTGAAACTATTTAGCAAAACACTCATATTTTGAAACTTGATTTAAAAAAACAAAAATAGAGTTTCAATGAAATACTCGATTTAATGAAAATCGAGTTACTTGCAAAATGTTACATGGAACTTGAATTCCATGTAATTTTTTTTTCCTATAACTCGTAAAAATCGAATTTTTTATTGAAACTCGATTTTTAAAAAATCGAGTTTAAAACAGGAGCATTTTGCTACTTGTTTTGGGCAAAAGGGGCATATGCCCATTTTGACCATATTTAAAATGTTGCAAGGGACATAATCATACTAGTTTGGTGACTTATATGAAATCATTGGACCTTACATATCGGTATGGTAGAAATCCATTAATTTTGATGATTATGGCATGTTTCATTTAGTTTTTTTTGGGATAAATATTGATTTTAGTACGTGAAGAATGCATATTATATGAATTGAACTGTAGTGGTCCATGAATTTGAACTATGGAGAAGACAAATTTGGATAGGAGTAGATCTTGTTACAAATTTTATTTTATTTTTGGCTAGCAATACCATGATCATAGATCTTTGTCCAAGTTGGATAATATTCCCCTTCAATAATTGGTTGTGTTACTAGCAATGTGCTAGGACTATCACCACTATGAAGAAAGGATTAGAAGCATCCTCCGCCATTGATGAGAGCTTGCTTGTCAAAAGTGCAATAGTATTAATGTTGGAAGTCATTGATGTGCAAAATCAGAGCCATATCATGTGAAGAGTCACTCGCTCTAAATAGAGTTTGAGATCTATATTATTCAAAAAGAGAAAAAATTACATTATGATTATTGATTAAGCTCTTCTATTTATACACTAATCCAAGACTAAAAGAAAAGGAGAAATATCACTAACTCCCAAAACCAGAGCTAACGGCTTTGTTACAGACTCCACTAAGTATCTGTTTTGATTGCGCTGAATGCGTCCACGTTCAGCCTTTTTTTTTTTTTTTTTTTTTTTTTTTTTGCTGCGCGTTTCAGCTCTAGGAGACAAGTCACTACACACACTATGCAGGTACTGTTCACGCATTGTTCATGTACTGTTCACGCACTTTTCAGCAACTTTTTCATTAAAAATTAGTCCTACGGTACTATTAACACATTTAAAAATTATTTTGCTACAGTGTTTTTAGTTTTCAATTTTCAATTTTCAGTTATATCCAAATGGACCCTAATTTTACATTTGCCCAATTATACTAACAAAACTTCTATATAAGCCTCGTGTGATCTTCTCGTAAGTCACTTAAGCCAGCAACACTGTTCTTAATGTACATGTGCACACATGTAAATTTGAAGCATTTGACGACACCGTTTGCTTTAATAACACGTTTTCATCATCAAACGATGCCGTTTGATACTCAAGTCTCTTCTTTCCTTTAACATACCTATGAACACCCTGAGCATTCAGAATCAGACGATTGAGAGTTGAGAGTATTAGACCCACTATGACTAAAAAGAAAAACACATCCTAAATATAGGCTGTCTCATACTCTCCGAATTAAGCAACATTTGCTGTTTGAATTATGTTTTCATTTACATCCTAAAAAATTAGACAAGTTTATGAAATTAAGTAACAGTGTGGCCTAAAACATATGCAACGGAAAAGCATTTGCATCAGTTAAATAAATTATATGGGTAATCAAGTGCAGCGGAATAATCTTATAGAATATTTCTAACTTTATTCAATAAAATATTGCATGGAGGACTTTTAATGGGCATTATAGAAGAATCATCAGTGGATGTTCTTGATTACTAAAGAAAAGACACTACAAGACATAGAAAGTTATGACCAACACCTAGTAGAAACGAGAGATTGTGATTTGTGTAATTTAAAAGATTCAATAGAACACATTACACACTTCTGCACAAAGTAAAAGAATTTGCAAAAGAATAAATGATAGAGGAGGTATTGCAATTATAAATACCATAGCAAAAGATTATTAAACTTGGACCAGTCTGGCCGGTCAGATTGGAAATCCAGCGATCTGACACTTAGATTAGGCTGGGTGTTTAAATGGACCCTTTATACACAAAATCTAGTCTAACCAAGTCAAACTTGGCCGGTTTTTAGCGGCCTTTGTAACTCGGATAGGTTTTTAATGTTAATATAATAAAATTTTGTAGGCTTTTATTAATGATGAGCAAAATTGTGAATACCATAGCAAAAGTTGTTTCAATTTAAGAAAATTAAATATTTTAATAACGATTAATACATGTATATTATTTTAGAATTACTTCTTTAACAGCCATAATAAATGTAAACTAATTTATAGCCTAATATGTTAGCAGATAATGTATTCACCAATTACATCACCGCACACCCTTGGTGCAATGGTCACTCTATAAGTATAAGCGCTTATGAGACGTGAGGGGTAAGGGTCAAGGTTCAAAGCTCTAGGAGAGAGTTTTACGTACATATACACTTAGATTAGGCTAGAGTAGAATTCTATTTTGTATATAAAAAAAATGTATTCACCAATTACAGCCTTAATCAATCATACATTGTTTCTATATTAAAAAAAAAAAAATCAATCATACATATATTTCTTTCCTTATTTTTGTTTTATAAATAATTTGATAATTAAAAAAAAGGGAATTGGGAACTTAGATATCTCCACTAGAAATAATAAAAGAAGTCAGTTGAGGTATAAACCTCTTGGCATCAATTTACATATTTAAATGATGGGAGAATGAAAGAAATTAAAAAGATCATACCAAGATATGGCACACTAACGAATCATTTGGCAAAGAACATAAATAAATATAAATAAAAAAGTAAAGTTCGTATGGTTGGATGGTGGGACAAAGAAAATATAAAAGGAGACGTGATTGATAAGGAAGAGAGAAAGAAGAAAAGAAGTACAAGAGCTGAAATTTCAAAGAATCTAAATTGTGTTTACCATCTAGAATTGTTAAACCGCGTGGAATGAACATAATCATACTTGTTTGGTGATTGATGTAAAATCCTTTGACCTTACCAATTGATACGATACAAATCCATTAATTTTGATGACGATGTCACATTTTCTTTTTGTTAAATATATTTTTTTAATATGTGGAGAATGTATATCATGACTTGAACTGTGGTCCAATAATTGAACTATGGAGAAGATAATTTGGAATAAGAATGGATCTATTTACAAATATAATTTTATTTGTCCAAGTTGGATAATTTTCTCCTCTAGCAAGTGGCTGTGTTAATAGCAATGTGCCATGACTATCATCACTATGAAGCAAGGAAGGATTAGAAGCTGCCCCTAGAAAACACAATATGTTTAACCTAATTTATAGTCCAAGTAGTTACTTAGGTTAATTATTCAGATCTAGGTTAAACATTCAACACATATGTTAAATACAACGGAAAAGTAAATCACACAAGATGTGATGACCTAGAAAAACCAATAAAACAACTTGTTTCAAGGTAAAAAACATTGGGGTAACTATTCCAAGAGAACAATCCACTATATTAAATTGAGATTTATAGTCAAGAATACTAATTCATAGTAAATCTAACACAGTTACCAAACTAGGCTCTAATTTGTAGTAATTGGTGTGCTTTTTTTTTTTTTTTGAACAGTTATTGTAATCATCACAAATTGACGTGTAAATATGTTATAAAATTGGGCGTGAGTTTGTTTATGTGGGCGGACTTAAATCAAAAAATTCTCATGAACGACTTTTATTGATTTTTTTTTTTTTTTAATATCAATTTTTGCTAATGGACGACTTTGAAAATTAGTTTCATTGCCAATTCACTGGAAAAGAAACCAGCTCTTTCTCTGATAATGGGTGCCAAGTGCCAACAGCCACCATATTGGGAAAGAAATTCCGATGAAAGTGATGGTGTTTTGCCATTTGTTGCCTGTCCATTTCTATAACTGTTAGTGCCATTAAAATGGTCTGTTTTTTTTTAATGAAATGCTACTATCTAGCTCTCTCTCTCATTCTCCCTCCGTTTGTAGTATGATGGGGCCAACTGGTTGGAAAAAAAGCTTGGAAAATTGATGCTGCTTTGACATTTGTTTCCTATCAATTTTTTCTTGAAATTATTTTTTGCATCTGATTCACAATTAATATGTTTGGATCAGGAGTTGGTGGAGCCAGAATTTTTATTTAGGGGAGTAAAAATTAAGATTATAAGACGAAGTATAAAAGAAAAATTAAGTTAAAAATAAGAGCTTAATCTAAATGTATAAAGTTTAAACATCTAATATGATTCCTTTAAATAAATTAAGAAAATAAAAGAAAAAAGGGTATTATATAGAAAAAAAAGTGCCGTGAGTTTACAACTTATGAAATGATTGAGATTAGGGAGAAATTATTACATCTCACAGGTCAAGGGTATTATATAGAAAAAGTTTGGAGAAAATAACGAAAACTTCCTTGAGGATTGGTAAACTTACACTTTGATCCTCTTATTTCTAAAATTTATAGTAGTCTTGATCAAAATTATTTGTCACCTAAATGGTGTCAACAAAAATTTAAAAAAAAAAAAATCAAAATATGCATTAATAAAAATTGTTCAAGTCTCTTTCAATCTCAAGTTTATTCTCCTCTACTTCACACTCTCCTACTGCTGCTATGTGAATGCTAATTAGTCTCCCATTGGATCAATTTAATTAGTGGTATATGCGAATTTAGAATTGATTGCTCAATTTAGTGAATAATATCATTTTCAAGACCGAATTGCAGGCTAGTTGACATGATGACTTGTAATTGGCTTATGTCTATTTCTTCCTACAAAAAGATCCAATTTTTCCAAGGGGTTGGTGAAAAGAATTTATTATTAGCGGAATTAATCGTTAATCTCACGTGTCTTGCTTTAGTCTAGTTTGAAAGATTGGGTTGTAGGAGCCACAACTTGCAATATTTATCTTTCATTTTTCTAAATTGAGTTGTTTGCACGCACAGTTGCTAATGGAATTCGTTATGTGTGTTAAAAAAAGTAGTATATGTGCTTCTCAAAAAAAAAAAAAAAAACCGCAGAGTATATGTTATAAAAACAAAAAAAAAAAACAAAACAAAACAAAAATCGTAGCATGGTTTTAGGAAACTTTTATTTGAGATAAGTTGGAATGTTTTTTTCTAACAGTCTCATATTATATGGGCTTAACCGAAGTACTGAAAAATCATTTTTTGTTTTGTTCTGCCTTTGCGTATGTATTTCGCTGATTGGTGGGAGACCAAGGACTAATGGGTCTGCTTTTCTTTTTTAAATCAAAAGAATAATGCTAATGACTACTTTGAAAATTAACGGAAAGTAGAAAAATGATGCTACTTTGACATTTCTTTCCTATCAATTTTTGAAAATTCGTTGCATCGATAAATTAGTGATTTGACATTTTTTTTCCTATCAATTTTTGAAAAACCACTGGTTCCAGTGAAAAAATAGCTCTCACCCTCACTCCATTTGAAAATTTGCAGCTTTTAGTAAATTAATGGTATGTTTGGTTTGGGTGAAAAACGAGTTATGATGGTAAAAATTCTCCATTATGCTTGAGTCATCCTACTGTGTGAATTTTTCCCATCCCAAATATAAGTTTTGTCCAACGTATCCTATCTCACTATATATATATATCAGGGACGGAGCCAAGGAGATGGGGTAGCTCCCTGACCTGCCCCAGAATTTGTATATAATAGTATAATACTAGAATTTAATGTTAGAAGCCAAAATTTCCCTCCTACACATATCAAAAAGCATGTTACTTTAAGAGAGAAAAAAATCACCATACTAGTTTTCGTCTTTTCCAAGCGGGCTACATAAATAGTTAAATTCACCATTATGGAATTTCTTTGCTTCTCACAGGGTTATAGTATATAGTACAAACTACAAACTATAGACTGATATTTTTTGGACATAAAAAAGGTCAATGATGAAAAAATTGAAATCACCTTCTTTTTGTGTATAGAGCATTAAAAAAATCTACTTTGTGTTCTTTCCATTCAGGATGTAAACCACAATATATGATTTAAATTTTTTTTAATGAC
Organism: Castanea mollissima; assembly: GCA_014183005.1. Taxonomy (NCBI): domain Eukaryota; kingdom Viridiplantae; phylum Streptophyta; class Magnoliopsida; order Fagales; family Fagaceae; genus Castanea; species Castanea mollissima. The sequence goes on along the minus strand of JACAVU010000002.1, from coordinate 9,045,287 downwards.
CCACATGTATGAGATGATGTGCTAATTTGAGGAATGTTGTGAAATTGTTGTGAATTTTTATTGTGTCCTTGACATAACTCATATTTTCTTCTAATTTTTCACAATTTCATACTCTTTCTATAAATCTTAATTTTAACTGCTTAAACAAATAAAGAAACATATGCTTAATTCTACAAATTTATTTAAAAGAATTCAAGGCACTGAAACATTAATACAACTTTATAGGTATATTATTATATTCCTAAAACTCCTACATTTAATTTATTTTCTCAATTTATTTTAATTTCGACATTATGTATTTAGATTATTTTATTATTATTTACTATAATTTGATTATTTTGTTTTCTTCATTTGAATGGTATGACATATATATATATATATATACACACACACACACACACGCGTAGTTAATTGAACTTATGAAGAAATATGATCATAATGATGAGTAATGAGGTGTCATTTAATCTTGCCCTCTTGAGTTGAAATCCTAACTCCGCCATTGATATATATATATATATATATATATATATATATATATATAGTTATAGGTTTAAGTGTTACGTTATAAATTATAATCAAAACTTCATAGAGTTTTTGTGTTTTATGGGAAAACTATAAAGAATTATGTATATTTTTTCCTTTATTTTATTTTGTTTTGTAAAAATAAACGTAGAGAGAAAAATATTGAAGGTATGTGTAAAGAAAATTATTTTTTCTAACATTTTCAGAAACACAACTAAATACTTGAAAATAATTTTTTTTTTCCAAAAAATATTATCACCTGAAAACAGCTTATGGTGGTTGGCAAATATTTTCTTCTGGATCAATCACAGCCTTATCCTTTTCTGTTTTAATAGGTTCAGTCAAATTCATGTTACACCTTTTGTTTAACTAGCTATTATTGAAATTTGGAAAAGAGTGATGATGCAGGTATTATTCTTGATAATGACGAAAGTAATTTGACCAATATAGAACAAGGCGATGGCATTTCTTTTGGGTTCTGTCATGACTTGATCCATAATTTTTTTATTGATATAAGTGATTTTTTTTTTTTTTGAGAGGAAGATATAAGTGATATTAATTGTTAAGTGTTAATATTATGAAAATTTACAGGGTTTTATTAACCATATTGTGAATTCCATATCCAACCTCATTTCAATATGATTAACAGAATGAAAAATAAAATATTTCAATAACAGTTAATCTTTGTCTATAATATATATATATAATCTTGGTCAATAATATATTGGCCAACATATGTGGCCTTAATCAATTAACGTATCTAACACTAAAAAGAAAATTCATGTGGACGTGAAGAGAGAGAGAAGGAAATTGAAAGATCGTACAATGATACATTTACAAACCAACCAACCATTTGACATTAATGATAGAACACAGGAGAAAAAAGAAGATCATGTGCGTGGACAGTGGGACAAAGAAGAAAAAGAAAAAGTGGAAAAGAACAAAAATAGAAGACTTGCTTTTTGTCCTACTACTCCAAACACGCGGAAATGACTGGTACAATTAGCTGAGTTGCTCGAATTTTATCTCATGTGTTGGAGGGCAATTAGGGTCTATTTTTATATTGTTTATTGTTGAAAATTAAAAATTGAAATGTGTGAATTAATAAAATAATTTTTAAATATATGAATAATTCTGTGAGACTCAGTTTTAACTTTTAATGAAAATTTTGTTGAATTTCGTACTTGTGGGTCCCGTAAACAATGTACAGGATTCACGGCTTAAAACGCAAACGCGTTGAAAAAAATTTTTAGCGTAATCCAAACTAACACTTAATTGTACCTATCTGATGGCTTATATGAAAATTTGCGTATCCATGATGGTGAGAAATTTATAGTTTTGATAATGATTGTATCTTCAATATCTCAACAACCAAAAAAAATTCATTTAGCTTAACATGTAAAACTTTTTGTGTTGAATTCAAATCTTGGCTACATGCCAAAAAGCAATTAAGATCTTAACCTGATAATAAAGTAACGGTATGTTTGGTTTAGGTGAAAAATGAGTTATGCTAGTAAAAAATTCTCCATTATGCTTTAACCATCCTACCATGTGAACTTTTCACATCTCAAATATAAGTTTTGCCTAATGTATCCCATCTCACTATATATATATATATATATGTAATAGTTATAGGTTTAAGTGTTACGTTATAAATTATAATAAAAACTTCATTGAGAGAAACGTAGAGAGAAAAATATTGAAGGCATGTGTAAAGAAAGTTATTTTTCCTAACATTTTCAGGAACACAACTAAATGCTTGAAAATAATTTTTTTCCCAAAAAATATTATCACTTGAAAACATTTTATAGTGGTTGGAAAATATTTTCTTCCAAAACAAACACAGCCTTATCCTTTTCTGTTTCAACAGGTTCAGTCAAATTTTTGTTACACCTTTTGTTTAACTAGCTATTATTGAAATTTGGAAAAGAGTGATGATGTAGGTATCATTCTTGATGATAATGACGAAAGTAATTTGACCAATAATGAACAGGGTGATGGCATTTCTTTTGGATTCTGTCACGACTTGATCCATATATATTTTTTATCGACACACGTGATTTTTTTTTTTTTGAGAGGAAGATATTAGTGATATTAATTAATTGTTAAGTGTTAATATTAAGAAAATTTACAGGGTTTTATTAACCATATAGTGAATTCCATATCCAACCTCATTTCAATTTGATTAACGGAATGAAAAATGAAATATTTCGATAACAGTTACCCTCTGTCTCTAATATATATATATATATATTGAGAATCTTGGCCAATAAAATATTGGGCAACTAATGTGGCCCTAATCAATCAACGTATCTAACACTTAAAAGAAAATTCATGTGGACGTGAAGGAAATTGAAAGATCGTACAATGATACATTTACATACCAACTAACCATTTGAAATAGATGATAGAACACAGTGGAGAAAAATGAAGATCATGTGCGTGGACAGTGGGATGAAGAAGATAAAGTAAAATAGGAAAAGAACATAAATAGAAGACTTGATATTTGTCCTTCTACTCCAAACACGGGGAAATGACTAGCTGAATATTCTGAATGGCTCGAATTTTATCTGACGTGTTGTAGGGGAATTAATCGTACCAGTCTGATGACTTATATGAAAATTTGCGTATCCATGATGGTAAGAAATTAACAATTTTGATAGTGATAGTATGTTTAATGTCTCCCACAACAAAAAATTCTTCATTTAGCTTAACATGTAAAATTTTTTGTGTTGAATAAAGAGATCTAGAATTCGAATCTTGGCTACATGCCAAAAAGCAATTAAGATCTTACCCTAATAATAAAGAAGAATTATGATAGAGAGGATGCTAAAAGTTAAAATTTTAGCATATCTATAAATTTTTTTTAAAAGCATGGGTAAAATGTCTATTATTAATTTTTGGGACCTAATCTATCATTTAATAATAGATTTTAAATTTATTTTGTGTTTCTTTACATATATTGGTAATTTCAAAACAATACCTTGGAATCGAATTTTGTTAGCCAATCAAATAAAAACATTCATTGCAATAACTAAAATGACTAGAATTTTAATTGAAATATTGTAGGGGCATTAATCATACCAATTTAATTATATATATATATATGAAAATTTGTGTATTGATCAAGGTAGAAAATTAACAATTTTGATAATGTGTGTTTTATGTTTTTTTATGGGTTTTAGTAATTCAACTGATATAGATTTTTATCTTTGAATAAGGAATTTGTGATTTGAATTCTGATTACATTGAAAACCAATTAGTGTGGCATGATGATGAAAAACAATCATAATGGATTAGGCACTAAAGATGAAAACCGTCCTCAGCTTAAGTCCGAGGACAGGTTTCTCTATACCAATTATTCCAACTTCCTCCTATTGTGATTTTAGTCCAACGTTATTGTTAACTAAACTCATTAAAACCTAGATTTCTAGCCCACTCTATACAAATTCATTGTATTTGGCTCTTTAGGCCTATCCCCTTCTTATTTGTGGGCTTAGATGCAAATTGTGTCCCTACAACTAACATCCTATTGGTACCTCGAGTAGAAAACTTACTACCACGACCACGTGACAGCTCCAAGTCCACAGACTACTTATTTCTTTTGATCCACTGTAACCACAAGTTCTCCTACTTATAACTTTGAGACTTCACTCAAAGATTTCAAATCTTCGTTATGTTCTTTATGCAACAACTAAAGCGATCGCCAAGCTCTTGACATCAATCTTGATCTTGATAACCCTAAGTGTGTATGAAGGTAAACTCCTCTAGATCTCACAAGAGATTCAACACACAGCAAATCAAAAAGCCTTTAAAACGTAGTTAGGGTTTTTCTTTTTATATGTGAAGTAAAACATAAAACCCAACACGTTAAACGGGCTTAGGATGAGTTGGAAATTATGCAAAAAAAACAATCTACGCGTGGTTCGATTAATCGAGTCTAATTTTCAATCAATCGAGTCTTGTAGATTTAGTCCCATAGATTCTACCATCACTCGATTCGAACTTTACAATAGAACATACTTTGAGCAAGCCTAAACCTAGACTCTATGTTTTGATCATGGTTTGCCAACACATTACACATTGAAGTTCTAATACATTAGTCCCTAAGGTCTTAGAACCTAACAAAAATCCTTTCACATCTATAAATATAAAAATATTTCTCTAAATATTGATTTTAACATGTGAAAAAAAAAAAACTATTATTAGATTTTGGGACCTAATCTATCATACAATCAGATATTATATAACCTATAAAATATTTTCTTGTTATTTAGTTTGCACATAATTTTTTTTTTCTTTCTGATCATATGTTTTATAGAATCTTGTACTGGAGATTTTTTTTTTTTTTTTTTGTGTACTGAAAAAAGAATTAAAGCTATGCAGTTTTTCACATAAACAAAACAGAGATTAAAAAATTAAACTTGCTTAATTACCCAAGAAGATCAAATAACCAACCAGATATAATAAAGATCAAATAAAAAGTAACTCAAATGAAGCATCGAAAAGAAAAAAAAATATAAATTAACACATAAAATCAAAGTTACGGAGAAATTCCCATTAAAAAATAAAAAAAGTTACGGAGAAGAAATTGAAAATAACAATTACGGAGAAGAAATTGAGAGAATGAAGTTTAAATACAGGCCTTGAAGTTGAGTGCCGTGGGAAGTTATTAAAGAAAAAAAAGTGATAAGCCAAACAGAAAGTGCCGTGAGTTTACAACTTATGAAATGATTGAGATTAGGGAGAAATTATTACATCTCACAGGTCAAGGGTATTATATAGAAAAAATTTGGAGAAAATAACGAAAGCTTCCTTGAGGATTGGTAAACTTACACTTTGATCCTCTTATTTCTAAAATTTATAGTAGTCTTGATCAAAATTATTTGTCACCTAAATGGTGTCAACAAAAATTTTATAAAAAAAAAATTCAAAATATGCATTAATAAAAATTGTTCAAGTCTCTTTCAATCTCAAGTTTATTCTCCTCTACTTCACATTCTCCTACTGCTGCTATGTGATTGCTAATTAGTCTCCCATTGGATCAATTTAATTAGTGGTATATGCGAATTTAGGATTGATTGCTCAATTTAGTGAATAATATCATTTTCAAGACCGAATTGCATTATAGTTGACATGATGACTTGTAATTGGCTTATGTCTATTTCTTCCTACAAAAAGATCCAATTTTTCCAAAGGGTTGGTGAAAAGAATTTATTATTAGCGGAATTAATCGTTAATCTCACGTGTCTTGCTTTAGTCTAGTTTGAAATATTGGGTTGTAGGAGCCACAACTTGCAATATTTATCTTTCTTTTTTTAAAATTGAGTTGTTTGCAGTTGCTAATGGAATCCGTTATGTGTGTTTAAAAAAGTAGTATATGTGCCTCTCAAAAAAAAAAAAAAAAAAAAACACACACACAACAACAACAATAACGTAGTATATGTTATAAAAATAAATAAATAAATAAAACAAAAATCGTAGCATGGTTTTAGGAAACTTTTATTTGAGATAAGTTGGAATATTTTTCTTTTTTGCGGAAACTTGTACTAGAGATAACAGTCTCTTATTATATATTTATATGGGCTAAACCGAAGTACTGAAAAAGCATTTTTTTTGTTTTGTTCTGCCGTTGCGTATGTATTTTGCTGATTGGTGGGAGACCAGGGACTAATGGGTCTGCTTTTCTTTTTTAAATCAAAAGAATAATGCTAATGACTACTTTGAAAATTAGTTTCCTTGCCAACTCAGTGGAAAGCGGAAAAGAAACTCTCTCACCCCCCTCCGTTTGTAGATTATGGGGCCGACTGATAAAAAAGCCAATAGAAAAATGATGCTACTTTGACATTTGTCTCCTATCAATTTTTGAAAATTTGCTTCATCTGATAAATTAGTGATTTGACATTTTTTTTCCTATCAATTTTTGAAAAAGCATTGGTTCAAGTGAAAAAATAGCTCTCACCCTCCCTCCATTTGAAAATTTGCAGCTTCTAGTATACTAATGGTATGTTTGGTTTGGGCGAAAAACGAGTTACGAGTTATGATAGTAAAAATTTTCCATTGTGCTTGAGCCATCGTACCCCACCTCACTATATATATATATATATATATATATATATATCAGAGCCAAGGAGAGGGGGCCGCTGCCACCTGATCTGCCTTAGAATTTGTATATATTAGAATAATACTAGAGTTTGATGTTAGAAGCCTAAATTTCCCCCTTACACATATCAGAAAGCATGTTACTTTAAGAGAAAAAACAATCATCATACTAGTTTTCGTCTTTTCCTAGTGGGCTGCTTAAATAGTTAAATTCACTATTATAGAATTTATTTGCTTCTCATAGAGTCACAGTATTTTTTTTTAGTAAACAGTAATACTTATTAGAACACACACGAAAATAATAATAGTGTTTTCAACTGGAGTTCACACTATATAGTATAAACTACAAACTACAAACTGGTATTTTTAGACATAAAAAAGGTCAATGATGAAAAAATTGAAATCACTTTCTTTTTGTGTATAGAGCATTAAAAAAAACTACTTTGTGTTCTTTCCATTCATGATGTAAACCACAATATATGATTTAAATTTTATTAATGACCCACATGTATGAGATGATGTGCTAATTTGAGAAATGTTGTGAAATTGTTGTGAATTTTTATCTGGAACATTCATTACCACACACCCCTATTCATCATTTTTTTTGTGTGGGAAGATTTATGATCCTAAGCCATGCACACTTATCATATAAATATGAATTTTTGACAATTGTATTTGCCTTTCTTATTTATGAAGCCGAAGCCCAAGTGTACATCAAAGCCCAAACCGCATAGGTGTTGGTAGTAGCTGTTTAAGATAACATAAAGCACCGGTAAGAGCATCAACATTGAATGTGGGTTTGGCAAATGGAGCCCTCTTGTGCAATTTTTTACAATTCAAGCCCAAATTTTTTGCTCCATTGAATGTTGTATCTTGTAACTATTGAAAAAAAAAAAAATAAATACAATTGAGCTACAGTACAATCTCAAATGTAAGATGGTACTGTAGCTATGAGGATAAAAAAAAAAAAAAAAAAAAAATTTAATTCTCCCTCATCCCTTTTAACCTGGGAATTTTTTTCTCCTCTCTCATTATTTCTCTTCTTTTCTCTCTCTTTCTTCTCTCTTTCTCATCTGCTCTCTCACCATTCAGACTCAAGAACCCGTGGGTTTGCTCCATGGTGGAATCGGATGGCTCCGATGGGTCGGCGACTTGGCGTGACTGCTCCGATGGTTTGAATCGGAGCTTCGATCAATGTGGTATGGATTCTTTGTTGTGGGTTTCTGTATGAATTTTTTGTTGTGGGTTGCGATCGGCCTGGGTTTCTTTGGAGGTGTGGATTGCGATCGGCGTATGGGTTGATATGTTTGATGGAGGAGGCGTCTAGGTGTGCGATCGACATGGGTTTCTTTGGAGGTGGTGGGTTTTTTTTTTCTTCCCAGTTTCGCCGATCTGGGTTGATGGATGATGGAGGAGTTGTGTGGAGGATTTGGGTTGATATGGATGATGGAGGAGGAGTCTGGAAGATCGGTGTTGTGGTGGCTGTGCCATTGATCAGCGTGATGGTTTTTTTTTTTTTTTTTTCTTCAGTTTCGCCGATCTGGAGTTGTGTGGAGGAGGAGTCTGGAAGAGAAGAAGTTGAAAAGTAAAGTAACGAGATTCAGTGAGGATAAAATTGGGAAAAAAAAAGAGGAAAAAATATATTTTATTGTGAAGATATATTATTTTAATGAGTAGGATAGAAAAATATAAGTTTTGATGTTGGGGTTTTGTAAAATGGTATGGTATAATTGATAAAATAGTTTTTAAATGGTAAAATATGAAAGAATTAGGAAAAATGAATGTGAATGCTCTAATAATAGCAATTACCAATTAGTGAGAAAGCATGAATAACTGACAATTTTAAAATAAGTAACAATTTACAAACTAATTTTACGAACATTTATTTGTATGAAAAAAAAAAGTAATGAACAATATAAAATACAATTTATTTATTAACTTTTTGTAACGATTTGCAGTTATTGTCGTCATTTCGTGTTTTTGAGAACTGGTTTGTTGATCATAACACACAAGTAAAAGCAATAAAATACTATGCGTAAAGCAATTATTCAATAATGAAGACAAACTAAAATATTTACACATTCAGGAAAAAGAATTAGGCCTTTTTTACTTAAAAAAAAAAAGAAAAAAAAAAGGAGTTAGGTCCTTTTGATTCAAAAAAAGAAAGAAAAAAGAGTTAGGTCCTTTTGACTTTTTGAGTGTGTAACTGTGTATCATATTGTAAGTTTTTTTAAAAATCTCCTTCCCTCTACCGCTCTATGCGTGTGTTTATCTATCAAAAGAAAATCAAGTGAGTATGTTCCTACATAGAGAAAAAAAGAGTAATTTCTGTGATTTTAAAGTCTTGCGCACTACATATTTAATAGTTAAGTTTTTTTGAGTGTATACTGTATTGTAAGTCTTTCAAATATCTCATTCCCTCTATCCCCATCATAAGATTTTTTTTGTTTTTCTTTTTTGGGATCACTTCAAAAGCTACAATTAATGTGAAATTCAAATCAGATTATCAATTGTATTGTAAGTCTTTCAAATATCTCATTCCCTCTATTCCATTATAAGATTTCTTTTGTTTTTCTTTTTTGGGATCACTTCAAAAGCTACAATTAATGTAAAATTCAAATCAGATTATCGATTGTATTTTAAAAGAAAATATGCTGAAAACTAAATATTCAAAATTGCTTTTCTATATAAGCATATGAATCAACCTCTAATTTGTTCTATGGATGAATTTGGTACACTAATAGTTTCTTCACTCCCATATACAGCATGTCTAAAATGTGGATTTTTCTTAAAATTTTTTTTGAAAGTGGATACTAGTTAATATACATATAATTTTTTTTTCCTGTGCTTTTGCAGTTTTTTCTTTAAATGAAATGTTATAAAATAACAAAGTAGTATAACCAAATATATAATTTTTTAAAAAAATTTAAGTGTGTCAAAAAGTTCTTTTATCTTACCCTTTGAAAAACCAACCAAAGGCAAAGAGTTTTTTTTTTAAAGACTAAAATAAAAGATGTCATATTGTTTTATTTGTGTAACAAATGAAACTTTTGTGCTCTCTATGTATTAACAAATATAAAAAAATTCATTCCTTTTGTTCAAGATTTTGATATCATAAAAATTTTGAGTTCTCTATATATAATAACAATACCAGACAAAAAAATTAGTTCATTTTTGTTTAAAATTTTGATCTTTTACTATTATAAACAGAAAGGCTATAGATAAAATATAATGAGATTTTTCCAACCATGATATATAGTTAAATAAGGTAAATGAAAAGTAGAGTTTTGATGTTATATCTAACCCCGAAACCACTACATTATTGGAATCATTCTCACAAATTCAAATCCCCCAAATCTTCAATGAAAAGCTTTGGATCTATTTATGAATTTGTAGGCCAATTTTTCAAAATCTTCGATTAAAATGTTCAAATAAAGCAATATATATATATATGAAAACGGTCTTAGTAGTAAGTTAATAGATTTTGTTTTGGCATTTAGTTAAAATCTTCAATTAATGAATTTTGATTTAGTATTTAGTTGATTATTAAATTGCTGACAAATTATCTTAGCAATTAGTTATCCTCTTGTGCTCACCCAATATCGAAACAAAGCAATACAGATGAAGAAAGCAATCGCAATAAATATTAAATCAAGATTTTGGTGCAATTATGATCACTAGAACTTCATAAAAACACCTCTCATGAATGTTACATACAATCATGTTCTAAATTATTTATAAAAAAGAGATGACAAATGTACTCAATTTACATGGTCAAAAACAAAAGGAGTGGAATAGGTTTAAGACAAAAAGGGTCCTGCTTAACCATCATTGCTCAATTTAGTACTAATGAAGGCACAGAACTTTATGTGTAAGTTTAAGCTTAATCGTTTTGGAACTGTATTGCCAAGCAAATGAAGATTTAGCATTAACACCAGAAACATTACTCGGCTTTTCTTGTTTCAAACATGGTATAAGAGCATCTATATTCATTTTTCCTAATTCTATCCTATTTTACCATCTTAAAAACCACTTTATCAATTATACAATACCATTTTTCAATTCACCAATATCCAAACTTCTATTTTACCATACTACACATTAAAATAATATTATTTTTATTTGCCATTAATGAGAGAGAGGAGAGAGAAAGTGTTGAAATTTTTAATAAAAAGAAGGAGAGAGAAAATTAAATAATATTATTTTTATTTGCCATTAAGCTACAGTGCATTCTAAATTTAGAATGACACTGTAGCTGGATTGTAAAAAAATTTACAATCCTTAGCTTTTACAATATTCAATAGAGTGGTATTTTTAAAGTTAAATGGAAAATTGGATTTGCATTTACCATTTGGCCTATACATTGTGGATGCTCTAACAACCTGGAAAACAATAATAAGCAAATAGGATAGAGCCCTATCCCAGTTGCACTGTCAATGCTACGAATATAGCTGACACAATGATCGATGATTCAGTACTTGGACTAATTAAGGTCCAACAAAAATGATATCCGACTCTAATTTTCAATTTTTTTTATTAGAAAATTTTCTTTTCATTAATGTTAAATAAGATGTGCAATTGCTAGAGCTTGCTGGTAGGCTTGTAATGCTTTTCTATCCTTAGTAACATAGTCAACTGCCATCAAATTTTTTGGTTTACTTCGTAATTGTACGTGTATTATTATTATTATTATATCCATAATACCTTACAACCTACAACCAGAAATGTGTATGTGGTCTAGGCCTTTCGGTCTCAGTACAACCACAGAATTCATTCTTTGTCATCATTTTTTTCATGGTTTTTTTTTTTTTTGTGAAGTTCATTCCTTTTAATGTCATGAAAGCACATAAACACCTCAAAAAAAAGTTTTTTTGGTCTATCATTAATCCAAAAAACCGAAAGGGTCGGTCTAGCGTTAACTAAATAGTAAATAGGTTGGCTCGTGGGTAGCCCAAGCCATCTTTAGCGACCTTCAAAGTCAAGCCCAAAGTCTCTGGAAAGGTTTTGATATGAGGTGGAGATTTGGAGACAATAAAGGTCTGTTTGGCATGTGATTTTTAATGCAATAACTCATATTTTAAACAATATTACACATTTTTTTATACACTTTTTCACTTGTATGTATATCAAAAACACCCAAACAACATAACTTAAATTACTTTACCAAACACCCCTAAATAACTAAAAAAAATAGTTTTGAAATTTGAATAGAAACACAATTTTTTTTTTTTAAAAAAAAAGGAAAATTAAGAATAACATTTATCCATTAAGAATAATCAGTTATTACCTTCTAAAATTTATAACTTCATTTCCTAGCTAACAAATATAACAGTAGCCATCCCCATGCTCTAACAAAATCAGTAAAAATAACTGGGTCGGGCTCCCCTCCCATTACAAAACCTCATGTTCTCTCCTTTTCTTTTCTTTTCTTTTTTTTTTTTCTTAACGGGTGAAAGACAGGTGTTAACTGTTAAAAGTGAAAAACCAAAGGGCATAAAACAAAGCCACCTCAAAATCCAGTTTATCTCTCTATCAACCAAACCTTTCAGCAACCCATCTCCCTTGGTAAGCCCATCGGACCACCGGCAACTTCCCATGGCAGACCCACTGCCGCCCATACACCAATGCCGTTGCTGTCCGCTGCCAAGAATGTTTCACCACTTTGAAGGAAGGCTCCAAGTTAGACCTCACCAAAATTCTCTCACATTGCTTCGCCACTTTCAAGGACACTCCCTAGTTACCCAGTACCAAAATTTCTCCAAGATTTGCTTCCTCCCCTCTGCGTAATTTTCTGCTTTTCTTTTCCCATTTCTCAATTTGTTTCCTTCGACTTTAAAATTGTTTGTTCGGTTCGCTTGGTTTGTTTTTGTAACTCACATTCTCTTTAGCTTCAATTGCTTTATTTGTGGGTTTGTACTAAATTAATACAAACAGACAATAAACAGAATAGGATGAAAGGTTGAGTGGCAATTATGAAAGTCATAGAAAGTGGACAAGAAGAAGAAAGAAAAAAACGAATGTACGAAAAAGTTTAAAGAAAACGAAGACGAAATGAATGAAGAAAGAAACACAAATCATGGGTTTGTATATTTGGTGTCTCTGAAGGGTTTGTCAGCTCCAAAATTATAGATTTCCAAACTTTAAAACAAGGCCTGCCAAGATAATTGGGTTCGATGGAGATGGAATTGGGTCGAGAGAGGAAGAGATAAAATCAGATATAAATAATGAGAGAAGTCGTAAGGACTGTTACACCATTTTATTTGGCTTTAACAAACGTGGAGAGAGGGTAATTAAGAAGAAAGACGAAATGACATCTTTTTATTTTGGACAGAATCCTGAATCATGCGAGGATCGTTATACGGTTTGCGAAATGATTAAGATGGGTAACAAACGTTTAAGATGGTGAAACGAAAATAAAATTTGCAAGAAATAAGAAGAATGAAAGGAGATAAAACAGAGATGGGAAGGAGGCATGATAGGTACCTGAATTTATGGCCGAGTCCTCCTCGGTCCTCACCGTGTAATTGATTTTTATTTTTAGAAAAGTGTAACTGATTTTTATAATTAATAATAATAAAAAAATTTATTTGTATAATATACTATTAATTTGAGTAATTTTTCTCAAGCTCATTTTCAATTTCAACACGTGTTGTTGTCTTTTGCTTTCATGAACTTTTTTGATTTTTTTAATTTTTTGATAGGCTTGATGAACTATATTTGTTTAATTTCATTAGATGCGTGTGTAGGGTTCTAACTTGGCTTCTATTATAAAGTTTCAACTTATACAGTTCATTTATGATAATTGCATTTTTTGTTATAAAATCAAGACACCAATTAAATTTTGATATAAGTGGAGATTGAACCATAGATATCTTATTTAATTATTAAAGACTTTATCAATTGAGTTAACTAGAATACACAGAGTTAAATCCCAACTTGGTGGATGTACAAAATGATGATATGTATCATTTACTCAATGCATATGACAATGACATGTGCTATCTTTTAAATTTATGTAAACCTATCATGTCATATGGCAAACAAAGATTTGTACACATCATAAATATTTGACACATCATAATGAGCCTCCTAAAATACTTGTAAATTAATTACAGTTATACACACGTAAAGTTTAGAATAGATGGATGTCCTCAAATTAATCCTAGAAAACATAGTTTGAATCTAATTATATCTAATCTAATTTAAATCTAATAATTAAAAAGATTCTTCCTCTAAAATAAATTTAATTAATCAAATTGTGAGAAGATGAACAACTACAATATTTTTAATTTTATTTGGGATATTTAATCTTAATCAAGACAAAATAGCTCGAAGTTCTTGTGTGTGTGTGTGTGATAGTAGAAGCAAAAGCTCACATACATTCATTTCCTAACCAAATAGCAATATTGTTGTGTGATAAGTCAAGATTTCTTAGCTCCTTGAAAGGTTGAAATAGAGACATGTTTATATACCAAGTATCCTCATAATTTTGCTCTTGGTTTATACTAGCGAGCACGCTTGGTGAAGAATTTTACTGCCAAAACGTGTTCTATGACTTCTATCTCTACTTGTTCTTTCGTCAAACAAAGGTATGATCCTTTGTTCTCCAATAATGTAAGGCAGCTCCAGGATTTTGGTTAGGTCTTCCATTGTCTCAAAGAAAACTAAAAATAAAAAATTGTATCCCAGTAACTCACGAAAAAGAAACCCACAAAACCTCTCAGGTAACCTTGTTACCTAGAGGTACTATGACACCTTCAAATAAGGGACTGCAATTCTATAGTCTAGGAGAAGAGGGAAGACCCACTGCAATTCTTTTTCTTTCTTTTTTTTCTTTTTTTTTTTTTCAGTTTTTTGAGAAAGACTGAGAATGTGGATAATGGACGGTTATGATTTTTTTTTTTTGGAGCAAATGGACGGTTATGATTTTAAATGGTGGAGGGCATATTCTATGAAATCTTTTAAGGAAAGGTCTAGAACAGGGGTGGTCGATACTGTACCGGCCAAACCGGCCAATTTTGGTGTGTGTGTGTATGTGTGTATATATATATATATAAAATAGCGGTAAACTCGAAACGGTACACCAGTATTAACCGATATCCGAAATATAGCGTACCAGTGGCCAAACTGGTACAGCCTCCGGTACGGTATTGACTTCCTTGGTCTAGAATATCTTTGTGTGGAATGTGAACCCAGCTGGTTTTTATCTTTTTATTTTAGAGTTATCATCTGGGTTGCTCTTTTTACAACGTTTGGGTTGAAGCACAGTCAGTCCAACTCAAAGATGTGCTAGTCTTTTTTTTTTACTTTTTTTTTTTATATGCTCTCAATTTTTTTAAAGAGTCCAAATACATTATTTGTACTATTTTGACAAATTTTCTAATGGGTCCTTGTAGTACTTATGGGAGTTCTTTGATGATGAATTTGATCCTATTTTCACACATGATGATGAGGAGTAATATCATGTTATAAACTTTCTTGGCTTATTATGGGCTTAAGTAATGAGTAGTGACTTGTTATATAAATCTTCTTATTGTGTGACGTTTTTATATTGATGTTTAAGACTTAAGACTAGATGATTTGTATTATTTGATATTTACTTCTTTATATTAATAATTTTATGTTGTATAAGAATATATATATATATATATATATATATATATTTATTTATTTATTTATTTAGGAACCCCAAAACACCCTAAAACTATACGCCGAAATAAGCTAATACCGAAGTATTTCATTCTACTAGACAAACTGAAATGGAGTCCAAAACAGAATTAATAACATTGGTCTAAAGATTTTGCAGCCAGAGGGTCATTTGCTTGATTAACAAAGTCTTGCTAAAAGGTTTGTAAGTCGGTCTCATAACAATCTCTTTTATAGAGGATTCCTTATGGATAGGTTTACCCATAGAGTGGTTTTTTTTTTTTTTGAAGAAGTCCTTCATCAGAAGCTTTCCACAACGTCACCAAATCCTTGTGTTCTTTATGATTTATTTTTACTTCTTTATTGATTGTGGTGATGCATGAGTATTTAATTTACCAATGTCAATTTTTTACAACTATTTGAATTGATGTTGCGTCTAAGTGAAATTCAAGAATGTTAATTAGAACAGTTAGGGGTCAAAACAGAATTTTCACAATTCTATGTTAGTCTTAATAAATCATGTCATTTAATTTTCCTCTTTTCTTAATGATATGTTGTACAATTGAAAATGGTGTCCCATTTAAAGATATCATATGCCACAAAATGACTTACATGTTTTTTTATAAGCAGATGAGCATTACATATGGCTATTAAAAATTTCCTTCTAATTGTTTCAAAACAAAACTACAATAGAGATTGGAAAATTGTAAACAGAACACTTTGTTTCATATTCATAATAACCATTATTCATAACCAAATAGACGCATAGGTGTCCATCATCACCTATTAAGTATAACTAATGACAAATACAGTCTGACAACCTTTCTAGCTTATAAAATGCAAAATTATAGCACCAGTACATACGATTCTCAATCAAATTGAAGCATCGTTGTTGCCAATATGGATTAATATAGAGAATACAAGGTACACCAATAAAGAAAATAACGTATGATACGATAAAAGTTGTGGAGAAGACTAAAGGATCCACATCGTGCCATTTTCGGTGACTTGCATTTGGAGATTTCATTGGTGATGGAGGTGATTTATCAACCCTGGTGCAACTTTTCTCTAGTGGTGGTCCACAAAGAAATGGATTTCCTTCGTAACTGCTATTTTGAAATGTTCCAAATTGTCCATTCATGTCTGGAACTTTACTTGATAAGTTGTTGTAAGCCACATTGAAAACTTCTAGAAAGTGCAGATCAATCAATGTTGAAGGAATTTCTCCACTCAAATTGTTGTGAGAAAGGTCTAAACTTTCCAACTGAATCAATTTTGAGAAAGTATTTGGTATGGAACCTGTCAACTGATTGTAAGACAAGTTTAGTGCAAGAATTGGAGATAGTTGTCCTAGCTCTGGAGGGATGCCACCTGTTAGTTTGTTGACTGACAAATCCAATCCAGACATGAGATCAAGAATGCCACCCTTGTAGAAATAAGATCTATATTTCGTTACAAACTCAATCCCAATTTCTGCAGCAACCTCTCGTTCTACCTCAAAATTTTCAAAATTCCTTCTGAGGATACTTTGATATGGGACAATTATGTCTCTGAACTCCAAAAAAGTGGAATTTGGTTCAGTAAGGCCATCAAAAGCATCTATCTTCTCAAATGTTAGGTTGTGAAAGCAATGCGGTATTGTTCCAGAAAAATTGTTCCTAGAAAGATCCATTATGGCAATATTCTTTAACCAACACAGCTTGTTCGGAATCATACCACTAAAATTGTTGCCACTCAACAATAATATTCTTAAATTTGAAAGCACGCCCACTTCATTAGGGATTCTACCAGAAAATTTATTATCTCTAATGTCCAATGTCACCAGATGAAATGCAAAATTGAAAGAAAGTTTCGGTAATGATCCAGTGAGTTTGTTGCCTTGTAAAAATAGATGTCGAATAATAAATAAATCAACGCAAGAAGGTGACCATCCAGAAAGCAAGTTATGAGAAAGGTCTATTAAAATATATGCATGCATTTCACATGGAATTGGACCTTCGAAAAAATTATTACTCATGTCTAGAGACCATAAGTACCGCAGATTTCCTGCCAGCCATCTGGGAATTAAACCTGAGAAGCCGTTGTTGCTAATATCTAGGAGCCCCAAGTGACTACCAGTTGTTGGTACCATAGTTGGCAACGTACCTACAAACTGATTGTTTTTTAATTCCAAAATACGTAAGCTACTGTTAAAAAATCGGAATCCCTCTGAGAAAATTTCACCATGAAATTTATTATTAGATAACTTCAAAACTACCAAGGAGGTGCAATTGGCAACCAATTTCATTGGCACCTCTCCTGAAAAATTATTATTGGACAAGTCCAATTTCTCCAAATTACTCATGTCACCAATTGAGGACGGGAGAAAACCTTCAAAATGATTTTGAGATATATTTAGATATTGTAAGTTTGGAATCATCTTTCCAATATTTTCCTGCAGCGGCCCATTAAAGTTATTGTAAGAGAAATCCAACCAAGAAAGATTATTGCAATGAGCTATTGGCAAATGAAATTGACCCCCAAAATAATTGTCCCGAAGATTTAGCAATTGCAATCTAGTATTATTTTCAATCAACCAAACGGGGAAGCTTCCCTTCAACCTATTTTGAGAGATATCAACCAATTCCAATTCTTGCTGGTAAAAGAGAAACTTTGGAATGTTGGAGGATAACTTATTCAGGTCACAGTTAGGCAGCACTAGCACCTTTAACTGAAACAAAGGTTCCCAACTGGGATTTTCAGTTTCGATCTCAAATGTGTTGCTTTCACTCACATTTTTGTTACCATATGCAATTTGGTAGTTTTCACCTTTAAATCGAATCACTTTGAGCTTGGAGTGATTGGCAAATGAGCTGAATGAGAATAAACCGCCAAAACGATTATAACCAAGATCAATGTACTCAAGGGATGTCAAGTTGGCTATCACGGATGAAGACAAATTTCCACTGAATTGGTTCTTAGATAGATCTAATAACCTAAGAGATGCCAAACGACTTAGGCATGGAGGAAGGATCCTTTCAAAGTGATTGTCAGAAAGATCTAACTCTTCAAGTTTCTTCAGCATACCCAAATCTGTCAAAAGCAATAACATTAATATTGTCCATCCTAATTATGTGCCAATGTAAAAATCAACAAGACAATCAATTAGTTTACTGGCCAGAATAGTAATTGGAAAGAATATGTTCTGACCCCTTGGATTATCAACCAATAGATTAAACTTTAAGCCAATTAACAAAAATATGTAAACAAGATTATCATAGGTTAATCATCCCAAGCAAGCATGCCACCATATGTAAAAAGTAATTCATGATAAATTCAGCAATATGGTGACGAAGTGAAAAGCCGATGGAGAACCTTGAGAGATAAAAACGCTACAGGGGTTGCATAAAACCATGAAGATTTTATATTTGTAACAACATGTTGTATATAAAAGTATATACAAGGATAGGTTATAATAATGATATAAGGTTGAAGACTATTCATTTGTAAAATGAATAAAATTGAATTTCAAGATCTGGAATTTTCTTTGTGAAAAGTCAAGTTTCAGGATGTTCAATCGGTCGAAACTTTTGTTTGATCAATCGAATTGATCAAGAAAATTGATTTGAAGTTTCTATTTGACTTGATTGATGCTCGATTCCTGTTCGATCGATCGAAAAAAAGCCTTTGATTGATGCTCAATTCCTATCGATCGATCGAGCCTCGTAAAAACTGTTTTTTGCATAATTTTCAGCAGAATTGTAATAACCATTCTGAACGTTGGGAAAGGTTTTAAATCTTGTAAACGGTTTTTTGAGGCATCGTAACTCTCCATACGTACCTTTTGAAGGGTTATTACCCTATGATTATAAATAAAGGTTAATGTTCACTTGAAAATATGACTTGGTATTCTGTGGGTATTCTCTAATATAGTAAGTTACAAAGAAACACAAGAAATCCAGTAAGTATTCTCCAAAATTGCTATTTGTAAAACCCAATAAACTTGGTTGTATCCTAGGAAAAAGTTTGTAGAAACCCTTTAGCAACTTGCAATTGGGAACAAATATTGTCTAAGGGTAACATTCAATTGTGCCTCCAAGTCAATCACTAATTTCTATTTAGTTGATGTGTTCATTTTGTTCTCTCATTGTTACGCTTTGATTTGGTAAAATCCCCAACTCAATACACTAAGATGGCTTTGTGGCTTCAACTCTTGATCCGCACCGTGTTAGTAGCAACACAGCAGATGATAATTATCTTAGGTCTTTTGACTCACGGGTTAATGATTTCTTGGTTTAGGTTTTCTCTTTTGTAGCACATCACTAAGTATCTTATATATTTTTGCGTGTTAGGCATGAAAAACAAGGTAGCACTAACTCAACTAAAACATGTCAAAATCCGTGTTTCAAGATTTTCAATCGATCGAGTTGCTATCAAGGAAGTTTTGAGAATCTTCTTTTAATCGGTAAAACTACGATCAAATGGCTATCAAAGACACTTGATTGATTGATCAATCATCAACCAAACAGGTGTCTTTTTTGAACTACATTTTGGACTCGTAATTTTGAACTCTTGGTGACACATTACATATTCAAACAAGATTACATTGTCATGGAATGTGCCAATAAAACCTAACATGAATAATTATACTTCAGTCATTCTTCTTCATATGTTTTTAGTTTTTACACTTTTAATCTATGTCAGATAAGTACAGGTAACATTAACAAAGTATAAATGCCAGATTTCATAGTAGATTCTTACCTTTAGCATGTAAATTCCCGTGGAGTTTATTTTGAGATAATGATATAGCCTTGAGAGAAGATAGTGTCCCAATATATGGAGAAAGAATTCCAGTGAACATATTACCACTCATATCTAAAATCTCCAAACTTCTGAATTTTGTCATATCTGCCAAGAGAATTAAAAAGAGATAGTGTAAAGAGTAAATCTTTAAAATGGCGTACTTGTGGATACTAAAAGACATTCCTTATCACAGGAAAATTATTTTAACTGTTAAAAAATGTATGATGGAATTTTACCCTTGAATGGTAGGCTTCCATTGAGTCGATTCTCTCGCAGGATGAGTACCTCCAAATTTCTTAGATTACTCAATTCTAAATCATAGGTGAAGAGAATTACATTAGTCATATTGAAGGAAAAATTAGGATTTAAAGAATTCTTTGTAGTAAAGTACCTTAAAAACTCTAGAGGATCTTAATCTTATTGAATGCATTGAAGTATTCACTAGAATGCATTGAAGTATTCACTAGAAAGCATGTACAATTAGCGTAAATATAGATGAGGTCAATAAGGCATATAAGATTTCAATTTTGTTTGAGTTTTTTCATGGTATTTTTTATAAAGAAAATTTAGGGGGAAATTTTGAGAAAAATTCAAATTTACATGAACGTACCTTTGCTAGAAAGAGGACCTTGCAATTCATTGTAACTTAGGTCCAGATATTTAAGATCTGGGAGTGCACCCAAAAATCTTAAAATGTCCATTTGCAAGAGATTCCAACTTAAATCTATGTGCATTAGCTTGTTCAATTTAGGCAAAGAATTCCATTCTGAAGAAAGTATACAACCAATTGTTAAATCTTAGAACCAATAGAAAAAGGGTGCCCTTTAATATTTTTTAAAGGGAAAAACCAAATAAATAAATAAACATTTTATTTTGAAATAATTTCATGGATAAAAATAGTCTACACTCCTCCAAGAACAAGTTTAGTGATCAAATTATCCCATGTGAAGGTGGAAGAAATCCACAAGGATTAAGTACATTTAGGGTCTGTTTAGGATCCACTATTTTGCTGAAACTGAATTTTTTTTTTTTTGTGAAAATACTGTAAGGGTCCGTTTGGATAGAGATTATTGCTGAAAACTGAAAACTGAAAACTGAAAACACTGTAGCAAAATAATTTTTAAATGTGTGAATAGTGTCGTGGGACCCATTTTTAATAAAAAAAATTATGTAAAGTGAAGTTTGTGGGTCCCGTGAACAGTACACGGGACCCACAAAAATGCTGAAAAGTCAGCAAAAGTGGGCTACTGTTCATGCACAGTGCATGAACAGTAGCCGCTGTCCCTGACCCGTGCTGCAGCTGAAGAAAAAAAAAAAAAAAAAAAAAAAAACAAACGCAAAATGCGCAGACGCTGGGCGCAAAACGCCCAATCCAAACTCAGCCTAAATAAAGGTAAAAATTAGCTGAAATAGTACAATGAGACCATGAATAGTACCAAAAAGTGCAATGGGGCCCATGAATAGTACTAAAAATAAGTTGAATAGTAAAATAAGTTGGCAAAAATATTTTTTGCCAAACACACACTTAGTGTCCATTTGGGAACAACTTATTTAGTTGAAATTGAAAACTTTTTACTGAAAGTGTAGGAAAAAAAATTAAAAGTTAGCTGAATAGTACAATAGAATCTATGAATAGTACCAAAAATTCAATGGGACCTATTAATAGTACAAAAAAAGAAGAAACTAAAAACTCAAATAAGCTTAAACAAATAAGTACACTCCAAATGGGCTCTTAGTCACTACTAAGTAAATAACAATTATTATTTGTTTAATCAATTATTTAATGGACATGGTACTATTATTTAAACTTATTATGATAACTCAAACAAGTAGTGATTTTATGGTATTGTGGCCTAAAACTAAATCATGTGACAAGACAAGTAATAATAAAAATAACATGATGATGGCAATAATGACTTTGAAAAAAATTTCAAATAATTAAATAATAGGCTAAAATGTAAAATTTACTTTCTAAGTATCACTATTTTTCATTTCTGTCCTATAAGTTTGGGTTTCATTATTTCATTCTTCTAATTAGTTTCATTCCTTCCCAATTAAGTTTTTCGTTACTGTGGTAGTTTTTATAGTTAACTTTTATTTTTTTATTTAATTTTTATTTATTTAATTTATTTCTTAATTTTAGAAATTAATTTAGAAAGCCAGAGGAACGACGTCTCAAAAAAAGTGCCACCTTTATTGTGCCAGCTATGAACTGGCTTAGGATTGAGAGCCACAAGTTTAGAGGGCCAAAATTGAATTTCCAAACAATATAATTAATAGGCACTGTTTTTAAACTATATTTTTTTACTAACATCTCGAGTTTAAAAGACTTGATTTTGGGCCTATAAAACTCGATTTATAGGCCCAAAATTCATGGTCTGATCACGTCTGATGTGGCATTTTTTCCACGTGGTGACTACTTGAAAATCGAGTCTCTAAGACTCAATTTACAAGCCCAATTTAATTTTCAATTTTGGCCGAAAATGAAGATACAAAAAGACCCTGTGGACATGACCCCTCCATCCAAGCCGACTAGCCATTATAGACTGAGCCTAGAATTATTGAGTCCTAATCCTACCTTCTCCAATAAATATGCCTGACTAAAGCAAACCTCAAACGCAGAAAAAGAGAGAAGTTTTGAGCATCTTAACCCCGCGACTCTGCAAACTCAAAAAAAAAAAAAAAAATTATGTACTTTGAAATTTTTTCCTACCTACTCCTTTAAGAGCATACCTATCAACAATCCTAAAAAATTTAGCATTTACCATTTCAAAACTCAATTTTATAACATATAACACACCATTTTACAATACAATGTATATCAAAACATCTATTTTTTTACCATTTCATTTAATATATTATTTATTTATTCATTTTTCATTCGATCTCTCTCTCTCTCTCTCCCTCTGTCAAGACTCAAAAGCTGTCTCTCTCTCCCTCTGTAGAAGACTAGAACCTTCTCCTTCTCTCTAATCTGCTCTCAAAACCGTGCTCCATGTCTCTGATCTGCTCTCAAGCCCATGCTGCATGGCTGACCACCAAGTTCCGTCGACCTAAAACACTTCTCTCCCTCTCCATTGGCCTAAAACACTTCTCACCCCTTCTGGGTATTTTGGAAACTGATTTTCTGGTATTTTGGAAGTTGTTTTTCTGTGTTCGTTTTTTTTTTTTTTTTTTTTTGGGGTTTTTTGGAAGCTTATTTTCTGGGTATTTTGAAACTGATTTTCTGGGTATTTTCGAAGTTGATTTTCTAGGTTTTGGAAGCTGGTTGTTGTGTTCGTTTTTTTTTTTTTCCTGGGTATTTTGGAAGCTGATTTTCTAGGTATTTTGGAAACTAATTTTTTGGGTTTTGGAAGCTATTTTCTGTGTTTGTTTTTTTTTTTTTTTTTTGGGTATTTTGGAAGCTAATTTTTTGGGTATTTGCTATGAGGTTTTGCGTATTTTTTTGTGCCAATTTTCTGGTTTTGAGGTTGGGTTTCTGTTCAGTGTCAAAGATTTTTTTCCCTATTCACACTTTCTTTCACTGTAATGTACAAAAGGAAGAGACACATGTGTCAGAGGAGTTTACATCAAACTTGACCTCACCTCCCACTAACTTCGTGGCCCAAGAAAACGCCTTACACACAACAATTAGAAAAGTACCAGTAAAGTGTTTTGTTTTGTTCGCTAGCACATACAAATCAATGCTCAAAGGATCGGCTTATAAATCAAGTGTTAGAAATTCGATTTCCAGGTGGATATCACGTGGAAAAAATGTCACATCAGATGTGATTAGACCATGAAAATCGAGTCTTTGAGAGTCGATTTATAAGCTCAAAATCGAGTCTTTTAGACTTGAGATGTTACTAAAAAATATAGTTTTGTAACAGTGTCTACTAATTATATTGTTTGAAAATTAATATCAATTTCCAATTTTGGCCAGTTTAAAGGAGTAGAACCCTCTGTAACCAGCTTTAACACCAAATGTTTGACGCACACCTTAGAGGTCCCACAGAACCACCACGAGGGGCAGGGCAGGGGCTTCAATTCCCAGAAAGAAATAATACTTTTAACTTTTCATAAAGTTTTATTCCCATAAATTTTATAAGCATAGGATGAACTAGTATTAAAATGTACGTGTTAAGGAAGAAATAATTTTTTTGTTACAATTTATTCATCTTTTTGAGAGTTGTATAACCAATGTACAATACCATATTGAAGGTTTGAGATTAAAAGTAAAAGTATATTTGGCCTTAATTCTTGGATCAATTTTTTTTTTCAAAACTTTTTTAACCTTCATTTCTCACGCTATTTTTGGGGTGCAATAGCGCAACAAATCAAATCCAACTCCTTCTATAACATTATGTTAAAAGGGTTTTATTTATTTATTAGTTTTTGTTATTTATAAATTTAGCCGGACTTGTTCGGTTCCTTTTTACCAATTGTAATCAGGCGCAATTAACATATTCCATTTTATAAAATGAGTAAATTTAAATGCAATATATTATGTTTTGTAATTGAATTTAAAAACACTTGGTTAAATTGAATGGATATTTTTTAAAAATATATATTTTTATTTAATTAATCAGTACAACAAATTGTTTGGATTCAATTGATAACACTTATAAATTTAAAAAAAAAAAAAACTGCCTCAATATAAAAAGAATAACAATGAAACAAAAACCGAATATTACAAAGACGGGGGATAAGAACGCATGTGTGGTGCACTGTCACCCAGGGTTGAAAGATGAAATCACCGGGTATTACTGGTCACACCAAGTAATTTTTTTACTTTCCCCAAGAAAATTATGAAAGTATGGAGCACAGTAAAAAACAAAGAAAAAGAAAAACCAATTTTTTTAATGCACTTTTCCTTAGTCATGACCTGCTCCAAAAGAAGACTAAAAAGAGTGGAATGGGAGATGTAGAACGACAGCGGTGGAGAACGACATCGGAGTGGGAGATGTAGAAACCATGAGAAAGGTGGTAGAATAGGTTTTGGTCTAATTGGTTGGGTTGGGTTTTGAGGGCTTGTTGCGGAATGTAGCCTTTGAGGTGTAGTATTTTTTGTAAGGTAGTGGTGATGTTAGTTTCATTTTTGTTATTCAGGTGTGGGAGGGATTGGAACGACTTCGTTCATCTAATTGGCTTTTTTTTTTCTTTTTTTTTTCTAATTAATTTTTTTCTAAATTAAGAATAATTTAAATATAAAAATTAAATATTAAAAAAAAAATGTTAATGGTAGAAACTAACAGCAGACTAACGGGAAAACTTAATTGAAAAGAGATGAAATTTAAAGAATTGAAATGACAAAATCTAAACTTATAGGACTAAAATAAAAAATGGTGAAATTTAGAGGCATGGTTGGCTTTGTCACAACAACAATGACAGCGGTGGGCCTGACTGGTTTGGTGTGGTTTCAGCTTGTGCCTTTAGTCTTGGCTATGGGTTTGTTCAAAGTGAGGTGTTTGATGTTTGGTTTGTGCGTGGTTTTTTCTACCGGAAATTACATTTTTTTGCCCTTCATTTTAAACTTGATTCCCTGAAATATTAAAATGCACGATTAATTCTCCAAAGTTGTAACTCTATTTCAATTTCTCCCTGCCATCTATTTTTGTGCAAACTTTGCCAAAAATCAGTATTGAAAGACCAATTCACCTCTCTCTCCAAAATTGATAGTAGAGGAGTAAAATGGATTTTTAAAACTAAATTTCATTATATCTAATAGCAAACCAAATGGTAGAAGGTTAAGTGTTACAAAGTATTTTATTTGGGGGTTGATCATGCGTTTTGATAGTACATGAAAAAAAAATTGTAAATTGAGGTAAATTTTAGGATGGAAAAGTGTAATTTTCTCTTTTGTATTTTGGGAATATAGATGAGTTTGGGGTTTTGGATGAAGCCTATAAAGAAAATGAGTTGTTGGCTTTGAGCTTTGATGTTTGTGAGGAAATAGGTTTGATTGAAATGATGGAGTTGGTACCAAGGGAGTCAATTTCGTACTAGAGGTTGTTTGGGTTTGGTTAGAGGAACAAAATATTTTGGCACCAGTTAATACCGGTGTACCGTTTTGGGTTTACCGCTATTTATATATTTCTATACATAAATACACACACACACACACACATATATATATAT
The DNA here is from genome assembly GCA_014183005.1 of Castanea mollissima. Lineage (NCBI taxonomy): Eukaryota > Viridiplantae > Streptophyta > Magnoliopsida > Fagales > Fagaceae > Castanea > Castanea mollissima. The sequence continues at coordinate 9,019,118 of JACAVU010000002.1, read as the reverse complement.
GTATGTATTATTTATGTAAGTATGAATATATTACTTTTTATGTTTATCAACAAAAAATTTTAAATCCACATATTTTATAAGCCTACATATTAGCTTAAATATATTAACAAATATATTAGATTAAGTAAATTATTTTTTATTTTTTTATTGTACTGGCCGAAATGCCAATACAGGCCGATACAACCGAAATAAGCTGGTACGATTTGGAGGAGTATCAGTACAGGTTTAATGGCCAATACAGTATATTTCCTGGGTATGGTTAGTACTAGTATAGTATTGACTTCCTTGGTTGGTACACATTGTGGGTTGTCCCCCCTTAAGATTCAGTATCCTTCCAAATGTTTCTCAATCTCAAAATAGTTTTCAAGTTAAGAGAAAGGTAAATCAAGAATAAAGACTAACAAATATACTCAAAAAACGTTGAAATTTTTTCAAGAAAAGTTCTTTAAAATTTTATTATGAAAATCTTGTAAACGTAGCATTGCTCTAAAACCAAGGACATTTGATGTTTGTTGACCTTATATATTTTGTCATATAAGATTTTGAGACCTAACAATTTTACATGTCATTAAGTTTAAATCATATTCTATATTTAAATCTACAGTAAATTGTTGACGCAATTAAAATAAAAGACTATTAATAACTATAACAATTATTTTTTAATAACGACCATACTAAATTTCTTATTTAGAAAAAAATAAAAGACCGTTAATAACTAACATAATTATCAAGTTTCATATTTGGACAAAGAATAAAATTTCTTGTGCATTGTATATGTTACCAACTAGAGTTATAATGATTGTGTTTCTTCTTCTTTTAACCTTTTTTTTTTTTTTTTTTTTTGGTGTTTGAAATTAGAAACAGAGCTCACATACCTTTATTTCCTTGCCAACCACGAATTCCATTGTGAGATAAATCAAGACTTCTTAACTCCTTGAAAGTCTGCAACAAGGTCACATTCAAGAACCGATTTTCATTATCAGCATAGACGTGAGTTTCTTGGTTTATATTGGAGAGCCAAAGCTTGATCACGTAGCCAGTGGTGTCATTACATTTGACCCGCTCCCAATTACAACACTCACTCTTTAGGTCGTAAACCCATGATGGAAGAAGGGGTTCTGTAAAATTAGTATTGGATTTCAGATATGACTTCAATTCTAGCAGACCCATCCTCTCTTCCTCAATGCAAGCTCTTAGCCCATGAATGTGAGCAACAAGTACTAAAACCCACAGTAAAGACCTCACTATAGGCCACTCCATTGAGAAATATTGTGAAGCACTAACTTTCATTTCTAGATAAGTCTTCTTATATAGAAAAGCTTAGAGAAAATTATATAACGCTCCTTGAGGTTTATTGAACTTACATTTTGATCCTTTTATTTCTAAAAGTTAAAGTCAAAATTGTCACCTATAAACGGTGTCAACTAAAATCATAGAAACACAATCTCATGTTTACTCTACTCTACGTCAAAAGAAGACAAAAACTGAAAAAATAAAATAATGATAATAATTCTTGAATCTAATAAATAAAGCATTTATTAAAGCATAGTGTTTATTTACCTACATTCTTACCGGAATGAGTAATGCTAAAGATACAAAACCGTTGATATGGCAAGTGGTTAATGGAAAATGAAAAAAGTAATGTTTATGGTAGACCTAGATGAAAGCCAATAAGAAATTACCCACAACAACAATTCGTAAAGATATTGTAAAATAATTTGTGATTGTAGTATTACTCTACTAATATTTCTCGTTTGTTAAATGCAAAAAGCTTTTCGGGTTTGGGTTTTTTCATTTTTTTTAATTGAAACAAAAACTTTTATCGCTGGAAAAGAGAGAAACAAAACAGCAAAACATCTCATGCAATAGAGAAGGAATCATTCTTGTCAAGCAAGACCTAGGTAATCCTTACGAATTGACTTTACAAAAATTAGGGGCGGCCGGCCAAGCCCAATAAAACATTTATTAAGTTCACATTGCTTTGATTCTAAATTAAATCTTGAATCAGTTGAATGTTGGAAACGAAGTTTGTCAACCGCCACTGAACACCAGCTTCTTTATTGATGACAGCATTCACACCGATCAAGTTAAGGGGTATTCTACCATGTGCAATTGCTCTCAATTATTGTTGAGATTGAGAATTTTTAAATTTTTTTTTAAAAAAATTTCAATCTCAATCTTAAAATAATAATAAAAAATTACAAATTATAAAATTACAAATTAAAGAATCAAAAATCTTGTGTGAGACGAATGAGCCCATGCAATACCCTAGGTATTGTATGGGATCCTAATCCGCATTGATATTATTAGGTTTTAAAAGTTCAGAACAATTGACAAACCATGAACATAAACTTGTCTAGATATAGATCTTAGAGTCTATGAATCCATATTAGACAATGCTCAAAGTGGTGCAAATCAAAATTTAAAGAACGTACAAGCTACAGGTTCAAAAAGTCAAAATCAAACTGGTTCAGTTGATTTAGCTCGAACAATTGGAAGTCGCAAATTAAAAAAAAAAATCAGCAAATGTAAAAAGCTTATAACTTGTCAGTTTGAAGCTCAAATTGCAATCCATTTTTTGCAATATTTAAAAGACATTATAAGCTAACCCTAGATGGAGTTTTTAGACGTTTTTAGAGGGAAAAGAGTGCATCATGTGCCTCCAATTGTAGATCTAGGGTTTTTGTACCCAAAACTCTTTAAAGTCTTCTACCGGCAATATTCCTTGAAGAATCTCAAAATCCAGTATGGTAGAAGTTGCTAAATACAATATCCACTACTGATGGTGATCTAAAACCCTTGAGTGAGATCTCAAAGTTACAAGCATGGGTATTTGTGTGCAACAAATTCAAGATAGAAGAGTCCCTGAATTTGGAGCTGCACATGGTCGTGTGAGTAAGTTTTACAAAAGGTAGCTTTAGATTTTAGGGAGAAAATCTATTGTAAACTTTCATTTTATCATAGTGGATTTGTTTGCCTTAAGGATGGGTTAGGTTAAATCCTCCCTAAGTTTTTTTACCTTGAAACGGTTAGTTTTATTGGTTTTCCTAGGTAATTATATCGTTATTTTATTTATTTTTCCGCACTACAGGATATGATTTATTGTTGTTTAACCTAGATCTGAATAGTAAACCTAAGTGTTAACTTGGTTAATTAATTAGGTTAAACAATTTGAGTGTTCAGGGGTCTAAACAAATAAACAAATATACCTCATAGAATCACTCTCAATTCGGTTATTTACTTATTTTCATTTAACCTAAATATTTGTATGTGTTTAAATATAAATTTTCTTACTTATATGATTCATTGTTATATCAATTAAGTGTTGTATAAATATACCATTAAATATTGCATCAAATTTCTAATTAGATTTGGTTTAGGTTTCTTAACAAGATGTGGATTTTTCTTGATATGAAAGGAAAAAAAAAATTATCTTATTGAAGAGGAATATGGATATTCATTGTACATGAAAAAATATAAGCAAAACCTTATAAATAAATATTTTTGCAAAGGATTTGGTGACTTTTGAAATCCTTCGACATGGGGAGAAGACTCTTAGAAGAACATAAAGTGGGTTCCTTAGAGCAATTTGGTAAATTTGTTTGAGTTGAAAGATAGATGCTGTGTCAGTTAAGTGTTTGTTTTGTGAGCGTGTGAGTATTTGTAGTGTATTGAGGTTTTCGGATTGTGAGTATATGTGTGTGAGGTTTGTAAGTGAGTTTGTGTTTGTGAGAATAAGGTTTGTGAGTTGTGAGAGGTTTTGTTTATATTTGCAAGGTGTGTGAGTCAGTTTCATTAAGTGTTGTTGTAATTTATATCATTAATAGTGAATTTAGCTAGTGTTGTATTGCATGTGAATGTAGGTATAGAGTTTATCAAACCACTCTAAATATTGTTGTTTCATTTAATAGTTTATCTTTCTGTCCATGTGAATGCGCTTCTACTAGTCTCAAAACACAACATTGAATATTAGAATTTTTGCTATTTCACAAATATATATATATATATATATATATATATATATATATATATATCGTGCTAGACAAGTAGTTATTTATATTTTTTATAAGGTTGGAAAAGGTTAATGATTTTTTTTTAAAAAAATCTCAATTTAGTGAAGCGGTTACTATTTGCTTTATGATCAAATATGTGTCTATCTTTATATATATATATATTTAATTTGATGGCAAGGAAAGGCGAATTTGAAGCTTGAATGTTTTAAAAACACTAAAAAAATGTCAACCAGTTAAACTACAAAGCTCTCAACATTTCTTTATATATTTTTTTCTTTATGTTTTCTTTATATCAAGGAAAAACTATTATTTCATTCTAAAGAAGCTAGATCGTAGATGCTAATAGTTATCTTTTAAAAAAGTTTTACGTTTACAATATTTTCACAACAAATCATATGTGGTAAATTGTTATTGATTCTAATTTGAACTTACCATTAAATTTACTTACCATTAAATTTACTTTTCAACCTACCAATTAATAACAACCAGTAACAACTTGCTACTTAAGATTTGTTATGAAATTATTGTGAAATGTTGTGGCAAACATTTCTCTATCTTTTATAACTTTTGTGTATTATCTAAAGCTCTTTTTTAGTACTTTTTGGCCCTAATATTACTAACTCATGAGTAGGTGCTAAGGGTAATAGAACAAATAGTTAACACTTTTTTAGCAACAAATAGTTAAGACTTTTTTTTTATATATATAATAATAGTTAAGATTTTTTTATTTTTTTATTTTATTTTAGTTATAGTTAAGACTTAGGAGAAGGAACTATGTGTATGGATATATATATATGCCTCCCATGGGTTATGTGTAATTGGGTTCCGCCGGAATTCATTTGCATGTTCATTTAGGTTCTCTGCGATTTTATATTTTTGTTTCTCACGAAAAATAAAAAAAGTTCTCTTCATTTTTATTTTATTTTATTTTATTTTTTGGTCTAGTAAGTTTCAAGTAAAGCACTCATCGAATTTTCTATTAAATTATTTCTGTTTTAACGTGTTCAGAAAAATCCCTGTTACACTTTCTTCTTCTTTTTTTTCCATTAGTGTGATTGAATTTTTTTTTTTGACAATAATGATAAAAGTATATTAATAAAGAAGAAAAGTACTCGTCCCATTACCCGGAAGTTGTACATAAAAGCCAGCACAATGGCATGCAACCCCAAGAAACAAAACTAAAAGAAAGAATAAAGAAAAAGTATCTTCTGAGACGGGCTCACGAGACCCATATCTCACTGACATGTGAGTTTCACGCGGGAAATTGAAAAAATTATCAAAAGATTAATTGTTTTTTCTCTTTTCCCCAAAAACTCTCTTAAAATAGTTTACTAACAAATGTCTTTATGGCATTCGATAACATTTTCCTTTCTATGAAGTATTGTTTTCTATCATAATGAATGTCATTAGCAGATTACACCAACGTCATAATGATATTAGTAACAAACAAGATACAACACAAAATTTAGATGAAAATATCACGAATGAGCAAGAAATCCACCAAAATGAGTTAGAAGATAAATAAACGATACAATTGCAAGATAAAAATGATGTTCAATTTTGCAATACAACAAATCTCGATAATGAACTTCAAAAGAATTTAGAATAAAATGAAAATAATGATAAAAAGGTCACAAATTAACAAGTTCACCATAATGATGTTCAACTAGAAAAAAAATAATAAATAATGACATGTCGAATTACATTCATACAAATATTTATGATCTAGGTAATTGGAAAAATATTAACACAAAATTAAGAGATTTATTAGTAAAAAGAGGTTCATTTAAAGTGAATTAGCTGATTAGCTATATTATCGATTCAAAATGAGATGTTAAAGGAACTTGAATACAAAATTTTAATTAGTCAATCTGCATTTCAAAAGTCAAGAAAAATATATTTTAAATGAAATATATTATTATATAAAAAAATATTAAATGAATCAATACATAAATATCAAAAACAAAAAGCCCCATTTTAGTCCTTGCCTTAGGCCCCAAAATGTCTAGGGCCAAAATGGTCCCAACTCCTAGAGATAAGCGGTTCAAGCGATAATCCCAATAAAGCCCGTGCTGTACATGTGGTATTTACTCACTACCGTTACGTGACATGGGGTCGATAAGCTCACATTGGAGACCCTCCTTTTCATATTCAGCAAATAAATAACACACACATGTCCCAGACTAATATGCCAGCCAAGTACATGTGGCCTGATCCATCAACGTATATAGCACAAAATAAATAAATACTACACATAAACGTGATGGAAACAAGAAGGATGAAATGATCATATACATTCACACACACAAACCAACCATTAATTTGACAAAGAACTAAATAGAAAGAACAAGGAAAGTTCATATGTGTGGAGTCCGGAAACGCAATTGACGGAGAAGAGAGAGAGAAGAAGAAAAAGAGGTGAAACTTTGCTAGAATGATTGTAGTTGAAATGGCTGGTATTTAAATTGAAAGAGAAACTACGTGGAAACAGGTTTGTACCATAATTTTTGCCACAATATATGTGCAATTGTAAGTTATGGAAAATATGTATTGAGTCTATTTGAAAGTGACAGCTCATCGATTAAAATTACATATATCATCTAGATGTGGTAACTATTGTGGTAAACGATGTCATCCTAGAAGAACTGAATCTAAAATGTAGTAGGGGCAAAATCGTTCCCAGCTTAGTGACCAATATGAAAACTGCCAACCTGTATTGATCAATATGGTATAAAATTACCAATTTCAATGATGATTGCCATATACTTAAAATGTTAAAAAAATAAAGGGAAAATTGCAAATTACAACCCTAAAATTTGGAGGTGTTTGAATTTTATACCCTAATGTTTTAAAATTTGGAATTTCCTCCATCCTGACTTTAAGTCCTGACTCCGTCCCTGTTCATAAGGATAAAAGCCAGTTTGAAAATGCCGAGCATCTATACTCCATAGCACACCCCATTTGGTATGCTTCTATGACCAATTGGCCATTGTAGTGATTACAGAGAAACAGATTCCAAGTGGCCTGTTTCTATGTGCCAACATTCTCATGACCACGCCTCAATTTGTCAAATTACTACGGCCATTGTCTTTTATTGCAGGACCAAAGAGCAATGGTATAAAAGACTATTTAAAATATTGCCTTACATTTAGTCAACTTGTTAAAAGATAATATGTTTGGTATGTCGATTTTGTAGTATTATTTTGATGTGGTAAACATGCTATTCAAGTGACTCCACTTTTTCAAAAATGTAGAATATGTGACTTTCCGTAGGGGCAATTTTATACGGAAGTCTTAAGATTAAAATCCTAAAGTTCAGGAATTTGAAATGAACAATGAAAAGTTTTGAGCTGTCTCTACATATTTTGTGAAAAAAATCTATTACAATTTAGTGTTTACAACTCAAATTCCATTTTCCCCATTTATCTCCCATTCTTTTTACATATCAGTATTTAATATTTGACTAAATTACATATTGACTCTCTAACTTTGATTAAAGTTAATTTCCACTAACTTTATTTTTATTTAATAAAATTTTTTAACTTTCCAATTTATTCAGTTCATGCCTGCTGTTAGTCTCCATTAGAATTGCGTTGTTAGTAACCTCCAAAATAACATAGTTTGCAATTTTAAAAAATAATTAATACTAAAAAATATTTTTCGAAAAAAATCAAATAAAATAAAATTTTAATTTAAATATCTTTCATTTGAAAAATACACGAAATTAAAAATCAAAGATATGCTCCTCCTGTTACACGAAAAAAATTTAAATGCTTGTACTTGTTCTTTACCTTTTAGTTGACATTCCAACCAATTTTTTGGATGCATGGCAAGTTGGCAATAAGCCAACAACCATGATCAGCTTGCCTCCTTCCAAATAATTTACTTCTTTGTTTTGTTCGGCACTTGGGCTCCACAATATTCTGGAATTCAAGCAATCAGTTGCTTGATTTCTTTTGTATTGATTGGCGCCGCAATAATTTTGGCGATCTCTCACGTTTAGAGCACGTGTGTCACTTTGAAGAAAAATTAAAGCTACTTTTTTTTTTTTTTTTTTCATTGCAAGAAGCAAATTCCTTATTCCTTTGACCCTGATGAGAGGTGGTATTACGTCGAACAAATTTTTTTTTTTTTTTTTGGGTAGAATATCAATTTATGGCTTTCAATTATGATGATTGCGCTCTTTATAATCAGATCAAGACATCAATTGGTTTTTGTTCAATGCATGAATTGAACCTCTGGTCTTTTATTCAACCATAAAATACTTTTTCGGTTTAGCTAACTGAAACCCACATCATTTCGTAAATCTATTTGCATGTAAGAAGTATATTTGCAAACAGACGTTACACAAAATAATACTCCCTCTGTCTCACTTTGTTTGTCCTCTATTCCATTTTGAGATGTCCCAAAATATTGTTCTGTTTTGAAAAATAAAAGTTATTAGTTTACTAATGTTCCTATTATACCCCTACTTTATTTTCAAAACTATTTGAAAAGAAAACTAAAAAAAATCAATCTAATTGGGGCACCTTTTAGTTGCCTCATTAAGAATAACTATTTTTTTAAAAAGCTGATAAATTTATTTAAGGGTAGTTTTGTAAACTTATACATTTTTATAAGACAGACAAGACAATAAATGATGTTTCTTTAAATTTCTTGACTTTTCAAACAAAGACAAACAAAGCAGGAACGGAGGGAGTAAATTTTAAAATAGCCTGCCTTCCTTGTAGGTTGTGTTGTGGACTAAAGTAAACAATTAATAGTGGCATCTTTGTTAACACATCAATAAATTTTTAATACACCTAACAATTAATATTGATTTAAAAAAATTTATCTTCATAATTTTTTTTATTTTGCTCATTAGTTTTTTTCCTCAAAAAAAAAATTATGCTCATTGACTTTACTCCAATTTCATTTATTCTCTTAGAAAGGTTTTAAAAATCAGATTAAACAGAGAATATAAGAAACAAGATGGGCAAATTATAACTTACCCACCTATGATTTAATTGAAATTTAAATTGTCTACCTATGATTTAAAAGTTGGCACTTTGCCCGCCTGAAATTCTCTCCGTTAGGCTTTCGTTACCCACCTTTGTACTTTCAAAGTTAAAAATACAAAAAATACAAAAAAAAAAAAACATAATAAATAAATACTACACATAAACGTGATGGAAACAAGAAGGATGAAAAGATCATATACATTCACACTCACCAACCAACCATTAATTTGACAAAGAACTAAATAGAAAGAACAAGGAAAGTTCATATGTGTGGAGTCCGGAAACGCAATTGACGGAGAAGAGAGAGAGAAGAAGAAAAAGAGGTGAAACTTTGCTAGAATGATTGTGGTTGAAATGGCTGGTATTTAAATTGAAAGAGAAACTACGTGGAAACACATTTGTACCATAATTTTGCCACAATATATGTGCAATTGTAAGTTATGGAAAATATGTATTGTGTCTATTTGAAAGTGACAGTTCACCGATTAAAATTCATATATCATCTAGATGTGGTACCTATTGTGGCAAACGATGTCATCCTAGAAGAACTGAATCTAAAATGTAGTAGGGGCATAATCATTCCCAGCTTAGTGACCAATATGAAAATTGTCAAACTGTATTGATCAATATGGCATAAAATTACCAATTTCAATGATGATTGCTATATTCTTAAAATGTTAAAAAAAATAAAGGGTAAATTGAAAATTACAACCCTAAAATTTGGAGGTGTTTGAATTTTATATCCTAATGTTTTAAAATTTGGAATTTCCTCCGTCCTGACTTTAAGTCCTGAATCCGTCCCTGTTTGAAAGGATAAAAGCCAGTTTGAAAATGCCGAGCATCTATATTCCATAGCACACCCCATGTGGTCTGCTTCTATGACCAATTGGCCATTGTAGTGATTACAGAGAAACAGATTCCAAGTGGCCTGTTTCTGTGTGCCAACATTCTCATGACCACGCCTCAATCTGTCAAATTACTACGGCCATTGTCTTTTATTGCAGGACCAAAGAGCAATGGTAAAAAAGACTATTTAAAACATTGCCTTACATTTAGTCAACTTGTTAAAAGATAATATGTTTGGCATGTTGATTTTGTAGTATTATTTTGATGTGGTAAACTTGCTATTCAAGTGACTCCACTTTTTCAAAAATATAGAATATGTGACTTTGAGTAGGGGCAATTTTATGCGGAAGTCTAAAGATTAAAATCCTAAAGTTTAGGAATTTGAAATGAACAATGAAAAGTTTTGAGCTGTCTCTACATATTTTGTGAAAAAAATCTATTACAATTTAGTGTTTACAACTCAAATTCCATTTTCCCCATTTCTCTCCCATTCTTTATACATGCCAGTATTTAATATTTGACTAAATTACATATTGACTCTCTAACTTTGATTCAAGTTAATTTCCACTAACTTTATTTTATTTAATAAAATTTTTTAACTTTCAAGTTTATTCAGTTCATGCCTGCTGTTAGTCTCCATTAGAATTGCGTCGTTAGTAACCTCGAAAATAACATAGTTTGCAATTTTTTAAAAAATTAATACTAAAAAATATTTTTCAAAAAAAATAAAATTTAAATTTAAATATCTTTCATTTGAAAAATACTAGAAATTAAAAATCAAAGATATGCTCCTCCTGTTACACGAAAAAAATTTAAATGCTTGTACTTGTTCTTTACCTTTTAGTTGACATTCCAACCAATTTTTTGGATGTATGGCAAGTTGGCACCAAGCCAACAACCATGATCAGCTTGCCTCCTTCCAAATAATTTACTTCTTTGTTTTTTTCGGCACTTGGGCTCCACAATATTCTGGAATTCAAGCAATCGGTTGCTTGATTTCTTTTGTATTGATTGGCGCCGCAATAATTTTGGCCATCTCTCACGTTTAGAGCACGTGTGGCACTTTTAAGAAGAATTATAGCTACTTTTTTTTTTTTTTTTTTCATTGCAAGAAGTAAATTCCTTATTCCTTTGACCCTGATGAGAGGTGGTATTACGTCGAACATTTTTTTTCTTTTTGGGTAGAATATCAATTTATGGCTTTCAATTGGTTTTTGTTCTATGCATGAATTGAACTCCTGGTATTTTATTCAACCATAAAATACTTTATCGGTTCAGTTAACTGAAACCCACATCATTTCGTAAATCTATTTGCATGTAAAAAGTATATTTGCAAACAGACGTTACACAAAATAATACTCCATCTGTTCCACTTTGTTTGTCTTCTATTTCATTTTGAGATGTCCCAAAATATTGTCCTGTTTTTAAAAATAAAAGTTATTAGTTTACTAATGTTCCTATTATACACCTACTTTATTTTCAAAACTATTTGAAAAGAAAACTAAAAAAAATCAATCTAATTGGGGCACCTTTTAGTTGCCTCATTAAGAATAACTTTTTTTTAAAAAAGTTGATAAATTTATTTAAGGGTAGTTTTGTAAACTTATACAAGACAACAAATGATGTTCCTTTAAAAATCTTAACTTTTCAAATAGGACAAACAAAGCGGAAACGGAGGGAGTAAATTTTAAAATAGCCTGCCTTCCTTGTAGGTTGTGTTGTGGACTAAAGTAAACAATTAATAGTGGCATCTTTGTTAACACATCAATAAATTTTTAATACACCTAACAATTAATATTGATAAAAAAAAATTTTAATCTTCATAATTTTTTTATTTTGCTCATTAGTTTTTTTCCTCAAAAAAAAATTATGCTCATTGACTTTACACCAATTTCATTTATTCTCTTAGAAAGGTTTTAAAAATCAGATTAAACAGAGAACATAAGAAACAAGAAGGGCAAATTATAACTTACCCACCTATGGTTTAACTGAAATTTAAATTGTCTACCTTTGATTTAAAAGTTGGCACTTTGCCCGCCTAAAGTTCTCTCTGTTAGGCTTTTGTTACCCACCTTTGTACTTTCAAAGTTAAAAATACAAAAAAAAAAAAAAAAAAACATAAAAATCATGATCTAAAAGTATATTTTTTAAATGGTGAAGTTTTGGCTTAAAAACATTTTTCCTCTACATAAGAACATTCTCAAACATATCAATCCAAACAAAACTCTCAAGGGATATTCATCAATGAATGTTTGAATTTTGCTTGCCTTGACTTATGGATCTTGGGCAAATCACTCATTTGTAATTCACAACAAGATAAACATAGAAATCCTCTTGAAAGTGCGGAAAATGCTAAAGGAGTACAAAATACAAAGTACAGTCTTACATGGAGTATATCACACCAGCAACTTAAAAAAATAAGTACATTTCAGACTTCTACATCCAAAATTTAAAATTTCATTATTTCATAAAAATTCAAAGTAATACTAAAATTATGATGAAATTAAAAATCATTACATCTACCGCTTCTATCTCATCTTCATCAACTCTTGGTAATACCCAAAATGAACTCCATGCAAGCACACTAGTAGAGTTGGAGTCTTGGAGATGAACCAGTTGGATTAGATGGCCCAAAGCCTTAATCTCCCCATGGCCTCTCTCGCAAAATATAATAATTTGGTTTTGTGTAGTCCTGAATAAGTTTATCATATCAAAATATGCCTAAAAATTAGTTTGTAAGAGGCTAACATTTGTGATTTGCACAACATCCATAAGTCAAGACAGGCAAAATTCAAACATTTATTGATGACTATGCCCTTGAGGTTCGGATTGATAGCCTTAAGAATGTTCTTATGAAGAGGAAAAATGTTCTTAAGACAAAGCTTCACCATTTTAAGAAATATACTTTTAGATCTAAATTTTTATGTTTTTGTTATGTTTTTGGTGTTTTTAGCTGTAAAAGTACAGAGGTGGATAAAGGACGTCTAATGAAGTGAACATTAGGTGGGCAAAGTACTAACTTTTAAACCACAGATAGATAACTTAAATTTTGGGCAGACTATAGGTAAGTAAATTGTAATTTGCCCAAACAAGAAAATGGTTTCTCTTTTTTTTTTTTCTTTTTTTTTTTGATTGATTGGATTTAATCAATGGTCAAATTTGTGCCGTAATAAGCAATTAAATTTATACTTATTTAATAACATAAATAAATTATTTATATATTAAATTAATAATAATTAACAATATCAATTGAAATTTTTCAAAAAACAAAGTAATTTTTTAGTGAATCATCTCCCCTTTTTACATTAAGAAAATAGAAGTAACAAAACATAATTAGTCAATCTAGTAACAAATTTTTGAATCCATAATTTCTAATAACTTCAACCGACCACTATGCCGAATACAACCATTAGGATGGCAAGTTCAAAAAATATCTCAAAAACTGAGTCAAGGTACGAAATTTTCACTTGAAAAGATTGACAAATCAATATAAGAAAGGCAAGTTATAGAACGTCCCACCGATACATTTTACATAAGATTAAGATAATGAAGAGATTTTTTTTGAGATAATGAAGAGATAAGAAGCTAAAACTAACTCTCTCTTGGAAGATGTTACGAAATTAATTCCACTCAAATTAATTTACAAAAATGAAACAAAATTAAAACCAATCTCACATTTCACAGGAAATAAAAAGAAATAAAAATCAAAGTGGACAAGGCCAAAATAACCCAAAATTAAAGTAAATAAGAAAAATAAAAGCATAAAACGAGTAATTCCTTCAAATCCAATGACCAACACCTCCCAATGCAGTGACTGTAAGCATGCATGAATTGGATTGGATGTAAGAAATCTAAAATAGTGGAAGGAAAAAAATAATAATACCTACAGCCATGTTGTTCAAATGATTTGTAGAGAAAATCTCACTGCAAAAGGATGAGTTGTGAAGGAAACTTTTCTAGCTTACGGCCTATACCTTAAAAACTCTTTGATCGAGAACACAAATTTTTAAAGGTTAGACTAGGGTTCCTTTCAATTTAATGTGTGTTCTCTTTAATACTCTTGTCATTAAAAAATTTAATTAAGAGTTACTTATCCTGCTTGAGAAGGGACCTAAGAATGTACGCCCAGTTTCTATAAAATGGAACACCTAGCATGCATCCTTCCCATTCATGGAAGACCTACCTTATTTCATTTGTTGCTGTATTTTTTGAGGCATTTCGGTTAAGGTACCAGTGTGAGGGTTGTAGCCACTTTTCAGAATGGCTTTCCTTTGCAACAAGAATGGTGCAGCAATGAAGCAATTCCTTAAGCCGATCCCTCACTCACTTAGGATTTTGAAGTGTTTATTCACTAATGACATTTGAAGTGATGTTAACAAATATACTTCTAAAAGAAGTTCTTTATCTATCACTCTAAAATAAATCTAAGTATATTGTAATTAATCAATTAGAGTAAATTGTATGAGGGCCACAATAAGTCTCCTAACATTCTCTCACTTGGCCCACATGACATTTAAATAACTTGATGAATGATGATCATTGTAACATACTTAGGATGTTACCTATATCATCTAGTTGTGAAATTCTCTCACTTAATAAACAATCCAATACATAAAGCATGGTGGTAAAACTCTTAATTATAACCAATATTGTCTTCCATGTATTACAATGTATGGTACTATGCGAGTACTTTATAAGTCCTCAATTCTTTATGAATAGACTAGCTATTAGCCATTCAAGTCCCCCTTCATATATCCACCACGAATAAAACTCTCTTTATATTTATACTTTATGTGCACAAAAAACATTTTGCCTTATCCTCAATAAATAACCAAATGAAGGTCTAAATGTAAAGAGAAATATTATGTTTACAACAAATTTTGAGCGACAAGTTGTTACAAGTAATTATTGGTAAACAACAAAGTAATTTCAGTGGTATGTTCAAGTTAGAACCAATAACAAGTTAATAACTTACCACCTATGATTTGTTGTGAAAGTGTTGTGAAACAAAACAAATAAAGAGAGATTAAACATCAAATAAGCTAACAAGTCCCACATGTTCCACGTGATCTTTATATAGTTCAGCCAACAAACCTTTAGTTATGACCTTATGGGATCAATAATCAATAGCTCATGGACACCTTTTGTTTCTTAACATTCTCTCTAACACTAGTGTACTTTATGTCAATACGCTTACTTTGGCTTCCACTTTTATCATTCTTAGAGAAGAAAAATGCAATCAAATAAAGTGACAGAATTTTTAAAGGTCTTGATATAGAATTGAAAATCTTGAGATTTGTGATAAAAAGATTTTAACCATAAATAATGCATGTGTTGTAGCTTAGTATTCAATAGCCTCCACGGTAGATGAAGCAACAATTGTATATAGTAATTCTCTAAGATATATCAACTCCAAAAAATAAAAAAGAAATTATATATGTTGTAGTAGACTTGCCTGTCTACACATCCAGTAAAATTGGAATTTGGGTAACCAATCACCTCCAACTGATTAATATGCATGTAAGTCAACCTGTAATCATTGGTTCCTTGTAAGTATCTCAACATTTTTCGCAACTTTCCTATGATCCAAACCAGGGTTGCTTTGATAAACCTAATGACATACTGAGTGTTGAAGTAGACTTTCTTGTGTGCATACTTTCACTACTTTTGGGCAAAGCAAAATGAAAATATAATTGTTTATCTTCTTCCTCAAAACCTTTAATGACATAAACAAATGTTTTATCTTACATAGTCTAACACTAACTACAGTTAGTCCTCTACGTAATTAAACAAAAATTTAACATAAATGAAAAAAGACATTTAAACTCCTATAGTCTAATCATACATGTTAAATGTTTCCCTCCAAAATAAATGAGAACCGGTTTACCTTCGATTGTTAGTTCCATGAGCGACCACTACCATGACCCCTCCCACGATCTCAAAAACCCCCATGACCTGATTGATTGAGATTCATTGAAACAGTCAATTTTAGTAACCAAATTCACGCACACGTACATGTAAACACCACGACGAGTGTGCGCGTGTATGCACAGTGTGTCTACGAATATTCAAGCTAGCCAACTAACCTGACGGGGGAGGAGGCACACCACGCCCCATTGCAGCCAAATCAGGACTGACCTTCTGTCCAGCTTCCTCAAGTATGCTGATGAGTTCCTTTGCAAATCTAGCATTTGCAGCAGTGAAGAAAGTGCATGCAGTTCCTTTTGCCCCAGCCCTTCCTGTTCGACCAATGCGGTGAACATAGTCCTCAAGGGATCCAGGGAAGTCATAATTTATCACATATTTCACGTCCTTAACATCTGCCAAGAAACAAAAGAGCAATATAAGTTATAAGAAATGCATTAGGCCAACGATCTCTCACATCAGAAGCTTATTTAGATCAGAGAATCTATGACCTCAACACATTTCTGCATGTATGCTAGTGTGTTGTACCAAATAATCACAAAATGTCAGATGAAAAATACCCCCATAAACCATATTCTGGCAACAATTATGCACAGAGGGGAAGTGTTCAAGGGCAATATCCAATATCCATAGACATGACAACAAGTGGCTCAAACAAACATACAAGTAGGTTCCATGTGACAAATAACACCAACTTAGGTAAAAAAAAGGTGTTCATGAGACAATTTAGAGACCACCAAATATAGGAAAGCAATAACTAAAAAAATGAATCTTTCAAAATAACAGAGTACAAGCATCGGGATAGAAAACATAACAAATGAGTGCAAATAAAAATAAAGGTAAATATCCAACATATGCAGCAAAGAGCTGAGTGAAATGGTTTGCATCTGTTTAATCAATGAAAACATGATTAATACTAAAAATGTTCCTAAAAAAACCTCTTGAAAGATAATATCGTAAGATACAGCTCAAAAGGAAGAAATCCAATGGTGGATTATAACATAAAGCCCATCCAATAAAATTAAAAGAAGAGGGACAACAAGAAGAACAAATAATAGTTTCCTTCCAAAATGAGATGCTGATGATGAGTGCTATTAGTAAATTGTTTACCAACACAATTTCCTGTACTAAAACAGAATTTCTATCAAGTCTTTGAGCAAGCTTTAAGAGTTTTATCTCCATACCTAAACCACGAGCTGCAACATCCATAGAAGTCATTATAGGACTCTTGCCAGCTTTAAACTCTGAGAGGACCCAATGCCTCTCTGCTTGACTTTTATCTCCATGAATTGAAAGAGCTGGCCAACCATCCATGCGAAGCTGCCGGGTGATCTGATCACATCCTTTCTTGGTATCCATGAACATCAATATTCGGCTGCCATCCATGATATCCTCTAGCAATTTAACCAATCTGGAAAATCAAACCTATCAATAAAATGACCACATTAAATCTCATATGATGAGATCTTGAAGAAATTAGAATATACAAGAACAAAATAGAAATGGGGCCTACTTGTTATATTTCTGGTTTTCAGAAACAATGTCAACGTGCTGGCGTATAACAGGGTCAATCCTAGAATGAAGCATTTATTAAATCTAAACAATTATAAAATTAAATTAAATTAAAAAAAAACCCCATGGACATTATTTTATTGGCCTCAACCAAGTATCCCATAATTGTTTGTTAAAAACAAGTCCAATTGCTAGTTGGACTCAAGTCAAAGCACAAATTTTAACAAAAAAACTCAATTTAGACTCACATGTCTATAAATTGTACACATTCAATATGATTCCTACAATACATATATATATGTATCATCAAATTCATAAGCATGGTCGACACACACCTATGATACCTACTATTCATATTATACGTATTGCACAATACCAACAAGTATATGCATGTATATAATTAAATGTTCGTAACTTTAGTCTTTAAAGACAATAGCTTTTCAAGTAAACAAGAGTATATGGCTAATATTATGAATAGGCAACAAAATTAAGCAAAATACTTGAGGGTAAGCAATGTTTAGAGATTTCCCCTTGTTAGTGAAAATTTGAAAATTCAACCAATGATTTACACTCTCTTAGGTAGGTTTCAGTAATAAAAATATTGGATTTTGAATATGTTTGATGGCTATTAGGTGTTAAAATAGTGGGTTGAACAAGAAATAAGATAAACGCTACACAACCATATAGGCAACTATACCTACGTTGTCCAAAACAATCACAAGGCAATCACACCCTCAAAACTCCTTAAAACTTAAAATAAGCTTCTGGAACTTTATTAAAATCAATCTCTCCAAAATATATATATATACAAAAAATAATCTAATAAGTTCTTGTTACAAGTTTAAGTTCTATTGGACAAGACCTGCAATTAAGTACTAGAAGTCAAATTGGGACTCTAATTCTAAACCAACAATTAGAACTTCCACACTGTTCAAGAACTCAGTTCAGCCAAGCTATTTCAGATCAGACATCTGCTAATCTGCCCTTCTTTTTTAACAGATCTAATCCATAAGGAAAGAAGGAGACAGAAAGGCATAACGAAGAGGAAATATGAGAGCTAGGGGAAACAATCATTTGTCAAAAATTATTTTTGTAACAGAGATAAAAGAATAGTAATGATCATGACATAAGATTCAAACAGCAAGGCACAATTCAAACCTGAGAAACAAACTTCAAATCTGAGGCTCAAAACCCATATCTAACATCCTATCTGCCTCATCCAACACAAGCTATGTGTAACCCTTCGCAAGTTTGTATGATGCGAATCCAACACATCAATCAACCTCCCAGGTTTCGCAATTACAATTTCAACGCCTGGTCCAGAAAAGGAATAAATTTGACATTAACAAAATCAAAAAGAGTAAGCAACTATATAAACCTAGACATGAAAGTAATAAAAAATAGCTATGTCAACTCACATAGTAACTACCTATCACAGGAGAGACAGTTCATGGAAATCAAAATACAGCAAGAAATGAAAAAGTTGTCTAAAAATCAATCGACAACCTACCTTTCTGAAGATCATGAACTTGAGGTCCCTTTAAAACCCCACCATATATGCATGTATTTTTAATTTTTGATGATGCACCAAATTTAGTACATTCATTTTGTATTTGAACAGCGAGTTCACAGGTTGGAGCTAATACCAACACAATTGGGCCATCTCCAGGTGCTGAAAAATATAATGGGGATCAATGAAACATATTTCCAGAGATTGACAAAATATAAACAGAGGCATATCAAGATCATATTAAGAATAAATCAACCCAAACATTACACCCTTACAAAGAATTGGCGGGGCATTAACATGGACAATGACAAAGCCAGCTTTTGTAATCTCTTCAATAACATAATCTGTTGTCAAGTTGGTATAAACATTATCTCACCCATGTCAAAAAAAGAAAAATTAACATAATCTATTGTCAAGTAAGTTAATGACCCACTATTAGATATGCAGGATTCGCAATACAGTTTAGATAATACATTGTCAATTAAAATCATTAGAATTCCAACCGCCAGTGGTAAAAATCTCTAAGACTACGAAAGAAGATTTCTAAAATTTATAAACCTTGAGAACTACTGCGAAATCATTTTAAAGAAATGAATTTGCACATATATTCTTTACATAAAATCATACAAAGCAAAATTTTCAACATCAGATAAAGAAATAAGGCAGTGGATAGGTGTGAATCATAATTTATAACAAGAATTAACATATTACTCAGGCACAGTATGGTCCCAACACTGCTCCTCCCAGGTTGTAATGAATGTCTTTATAGAGTAATTACTAATTAGCAATTGCAAGATCAGCTTCATTGAAATTGTTAGCCTCCTCAATCTCCTTGGCATTATCTACTGTATCAACATCTAGTTCTACCTCTTTAGACACAGTGCAGAGTAGATCTTCAGGTTTTCTTTTCTTTTTTGATGATCCACTATGACTCTCATTCTGCCTTTGGGCCGCCAATAGCAGTAGCAGTAGCAGAGTGCCTTTGGACAGCTACTAACTCGCGCGGACAGAACTAGCAACATGGCTGCTGCTGTTGTGAAACCCAGCTTCCGCCGCCGCCGCCGCCGTGACCGGAGGGGCGGAAGCCAGAAAGGTACCTATACACAACAGTGGAAGAAAGAGACTGAATCCAAGTCACAAGAGAAGTGACAAAGAATTTGTACGCCCAGCTCATACAAAAATTTCTCCTCATCATAAGAGCAGACGTCTTCCCATAGCTAAAAGTTGTTTGTGTAATTTTGACTAAAATTTTGTCATAGTTATTGTTTTATTCTTCATTATGTTTTTTTTTTTTCAAAAATAATTTTAAACGTTTTATTTATACAATGATGCTCTCTGTTTGGTTATAAAGTGGACAGAAACCAACATCAATAAATATTGAATGCAAATTCTCTTTACCACTCTATGGTCTATCAATTACTATTTTTCATGTATATGATCGCTTTCCATTGAACAACAATGTTTTAAAGAACTTTGAAGAGATTTGACATAAGGATAAACTTAACTTCATGTAAAAAGAAAAAATATTCATTTATAGTAATCTCTAAACTTGAGAACAAGTGTTAAATAATTAGATACTAGGGATAGGTTTCGCTCGAATAAACTGTTTCATAGTGGCTTTCCTTCATCAGTGCGCTTCTTTTCTTCAGGATCTTTTGGTTTGATCTTCCTTTTCTCTTCCAATATCCACCTGAAAAGTTTGCGCTGCTGATCCTCTGGAATTGATTCTCGCAACTTCACATCAAGTAGTAGAGCTTTTGCCGACCAATTAAAAATTATGCAAGAATTGCCTTTTGTGTCTCTTTCTCCCACCTTTTGTAATGATTATACTAATGTATTTTCTCACATAATCCATACCGATTATGCTAGAGTAAAAAGGATCAAAATTCGTGACTATTGTTTGTCACTTAGAATGATATACAAAAAAGTAATTTACTTGATCGTTGGCTGTATTCCATGATAAATAGCCAAAAACATCACTCTGACCAGAAGGCTGTACTAATACAGTGAAGAATGCCTTGAGCTATTGCAGTTACTACCATTTTGACAAAACAAGAAGAAATTTCAGCAACAACAAATTCCCGGATTTCCAAAATGAAAGAATATGCATCCTTTTATAAACATTTCATGGATCAAAACCTGTACCGAATTAAAAGTTTAAGGGTCCATTCGTTTGCGGTGAAAATAGGGAAGATGGAAAATAGAGAGAGAAAAACAGGGTAGAAAGTGTTGTTTTTCACTGTTCAGTTGGGGAAGGAAAATTGGAAGGAGAGAAAACTCGGGAGAAAAGTGCTAGTGTAGTACTTTTACAAAAATGCCCTTTAAACTTATTTTGCTTTTTTTCCTCCCAAGTTCTCTTCTCTTTTTTTTTTTTTTTTTCAATGTGACGTTCTCTTCTTTCTTTCTTTTTTTTTTTTTTTTTTTCGACGTAACCTGATCTATTGTTCTCATTATACTCCTCATTAATCTTATTTTTTTCTTGTTGATTTTTTGGTTTTTTTTTCATATGACATTAATTTTTACATTATAATAATGTAAATTTAAATTTAAATTTATATATATGATACGGTAAATTTTATATTATTTAATGAGTACAAATAAATTTATTTCTTACATATTATGTAACAAAACAAAAGAGTTTTTCACCCTCCCTTTTAATAGTCAATATATATAACTTACATTTTTCATTATTCCCTTTTTCTCTCTAACCAAATAAAAGAGTTTTCCACCCTCTCACTTTTTCACCCTTCCAACCAAACACACAAGAGGGAAAATTAAATATTTTTATCCTCCCACTTTTCTATGCTCCCGCTTTTTCACTCCTCTAACCGAATGGAGCCTAAGTAACCACATGGTATTCAAGTATAGTGATCTTGCCTCTACTTCAACTAATTGGGAGGAAACCAAGGGTTTTGGGGACCAGAAATAAGCTTTTATAAACCCCCTTTGTGCTTGGGCAAAAGAAAAGGAGAATCATAAATCCCACGCAAGACAAAATGTTTATTTCCGAACAGTATATATACTTATATAATTTACTTATCAAAAAAATAGAACAGTGTATTAACCCTATATTGCATTTCTAGATTCTTTAGTGCACAGAAGGAGCAAAGAACAAGAACTTTAGTAATTAGATGTCACATAACCAATTAAGATCTAAATCCGTAGAGGCTAGAGTCAACATATTCTCACACAATTTCTTTGCTAAGGAGAATCATAAATCCACACAAGCTCAACCTTGAAAAACCAAATTCCATTTATCGCATTCACGTCTCTCCAAAACCATTAATCAGAAACCACCCCCTATGATTGTTGAAGGGGATAAAAAACAGGAGACGAATCTTTCCTCCGTCCTAGATGGACGGAGTGGAAGTAGACGGATTGATACCGTAGGAATGCATATAGGACGGTGTCGATCCTTGAGTATCCGTCCGATATTGATTGGTTATAAATTCTTAGTTGTGTGTCACACGATATGTTTGACTCGACTTTGCTTTATCTCCACACAAGCGTGTACACCTAAAGTTCTTGCGTTACACGTTTGACCATAATAAGAAAACTCCTATATGGAAAAGAGCTCAAGAAGGATGTTGTATCCTAAAAGGAAAGGAAATTCTACGCCAATATAAGTACCCTAGAAACCCTAGTATCAAGGTACGCAATATTGACTCAACTCTGGCATTCTAGGGTTGAAAAGGAGAAATTCTAACTTGACCTTCAGAGGGTTTTTGGCCGGCACCACACCGATGCCCTCTTTTAGGTCTCTTATTTCTTTTTGCAGGTGTCACCTCGATTGGGGAAGTGCTTGCAGCTTACTGGTGATTTTTCGGCATCATCAGTTGGCGCTGTCTGTGGGGAAGTATATCGTTAGCAAGCCTTTGCTCTATTCCTGAGACAAAAAAGTTTCATGGTACTCACTCGATCGATGGCAACAACCAACAATCAACGTGATGAACCGCACGCCACAGCTTTAGAAAGACAAGTCCAAACACTTGCGGCGGCGGTTGAGGGCCTCACCAAGCAGAATCATGATTTAGAGGAGCAACTGCGACAAAGGAACGCACACCAAAGTGCGCCTGAAGAAGACCAGGAAGGTGCTAGTCCGGAAGGAAGGAACGCGGAAGGGCCTGAGGGTAGCAACGCCCCGGCTAGACAAGAGTGGCAGGAGATGAACCGACCATCTGTCTCGGACACCTTGCCGACCCACATAGTAGCTGAGATGCAGGATATGAGGGAACGTATGGACATGATGATGAACGCCCTTAGAGGTCGAGTCTCTAGTGACCTAGATGACCTTGTCCATAGAATAGATTCGCCTTTCACAGCACTTGTGAATTCCTGCCCCCTTCCTCCAAAGTTTCGCATGCCTCACGTGGAGAATTACGACAAATCCAAGGACTTGTTGGATCACTTGGAATCTTTCAGGACTCTAATGCATCTTCAGGGCGTACCAGACGAAGTAATGTGTAGGGATTTTCTCACCACTTTGAAAGGACCTACGAGGGACTGGTACAGTAGGCTGACGCCTAATTCCATCAACATTTTCAAGGAGTTAGGCGCACAGTTCGTATCGCACTTCATCGGGAGTCACCGGTATAAAAAGTCAACTGCGTGCCTATTGAACATTAGGCAACGAGAGACGAGACATTAAGGTCTTACATAGCCCGCTTTAACAAAGAATCCCTCTCGATAGACGAGGCAGATGACAAGATACTTGTGGCAGTATTCACAAACGGCTATGAAGGGTAAGTTCTTGTTCTCTCTATACAAGAATGACCCGAAAACTTGTCCAATGTGTTTTACAAGGCGACGAAGTATATGAACGCAGAGGATGCCTTGCTAGCTCGAGAGGACAAGCCCCGAAAGAGGGAAAGACAGGAAGATGCACAACAGGACAGAGGAAGAAAAATGCCAAGGACCAGAGAACGACGGGAAGATCGACGACCCAAACCGCCTACGAGAAGATTTACAAGTTTCACCCCTCTCACAGCCTCGATTGACCAGTGTTAATGCAATCAAAGATGAAGGACCTTGACATTCCTAGGCAAGCTGAAGGGAAATCCGAACAAAAGGCCAAGAGATAGATACTGCCGTTTTCATGGCGATCATGGTCATGATACAACAGACTGTTATGACTTGAAGCAACAGATTGAAGCCCTCATCAGGCAAGGAAGGCTACAGAGGTTCTTGCGGAGGGAGAAAATGGATCAACTTCAGGAGCAAAATCCCCGACGGGAAATGAGCATCCCAGGCCCCTGTAGGAGATATACGAATGATTGTAGGGGCGCTACTTATGTGGGGTCTTCCAAAAGGCCAGAAAGACCTACTTGCGGACAGTTCAAAGCGTCCAAACAACAGATTCCTTACCAAAAGTGACTCAACTTTTGAAGGCTATACTAGGGACTCTTCCAATTTAATGTTTGTTCTCTTTAATATATATTCCTTCCATCGAAAAGTTACCATCAAAAAGTTTAATTGAGAGTTACTTTAAAGTGTTTATTGACTAAATAACATCTATTCACTAAGTGACATTTTAAGTGATGTTAACTAATACACTCCAAAAAGATGGGTCTTTATCTATCACTCTAAAATAAATCTATGTATATTATAATGAATCAATTAGAGTTAATTTTATGCGGACCATAAGCTTCCTAATAGAGATAATCTTACATTCTCCCATTTGGCCCACATGACATTTAATAACTTGATGAGTGATAGTCATACTAATATAAAGATATTACCTATGCCATCTTGTTGTGAAATGCTCTCACTCAAATAAACAATCCAATACATGAATCATGGCGTAATACTCTTAACAAGTACTTCCATGTATTACAATGTATGGTACTCCCTATGTGAGTATTTTATGAGCCATTAATTCTTCATGAATAGACTACTTATTAGCCATTTGAGTACCCCTTCATATCTCACCCACGTAAAACCATCTTTATATTTATAATTGAGTCTATTTAGGAACAACTTATTAGTTGAAATTGAAAAGTTTTTGCTGAAAATACTGTAAACAAAGCTATTAGTTAGCTAAAATAGTACAATGAGGCTCATGAATAGTACCAAAAAGTGCAATAAGACCCATGAATAGTAGCCTTTCAATGTAGGCCTTTTGAGACAATCCTAACTTTCTTTGTGATCTATCTCAGAAATGGCAATGCTAATGACACAAAAAGGTTGTCCAAAATCCTTCATCTCAGAATATTGAGAGAGACTATTTTCTCTCATTTAGCAAACTCAAATCACTAATTGCAAGTAAAATTTCATCTACATATAAAACTAGAAATATGTATTGATCCCCACTAAATAAGGACAAAAGCAGCCATAAAATTTCTATTTTGGCCAATTTAATTGAGGACAAGAACATTTTGCACATACTTGCACTACTTTAGGGCAAAGCAAAATGAAAATACAATTGTTTATCATCTTCCTCAAAACCTTTATGATATAAACAAATGTTTTATCTTACATAGTCCACCACTAACTATAGTTAGTCCTCTACGTAATTGAACAAAAAATCACACAAATTAAAGTTGAAAGAAGAAAAGACATTTTAAATCCTATTTTCTAATCATACATGCTAATGTTTCCCACAAAATACAGCGTGTGACCACACCATAACCAATCCACAATCTCAAAAACCCCCATGACCTAATTGATTGATATTCACTGAAACAATTGATTTCAGTAACCAAGTACACACACTCATGCATATAAACACCACCTAAGAGTATTCAACTAGTCAAAACTAATCTAAGGGGAGGAGGTGCACCATGCCCCACTGTAGCTAATTCAGGACTAACCTTCTATCCAGCTTCTTCAAGTATGCAGATGAGTTCCTTAGCAAATATGGTGTTTCCAGCTGTGAAGAAAGTTAATGCAGTTCCTTTTGCCCCCTTCTCCCAGTTCCACACCAATGCGGTGAATATACTCCTGGAAGTCATAATTGATCACATAATTCACGTCCTTCACATCTGCCCCAAAACCAAAGCATCACAAGTCATAAGAAATGCAGTAGGATAACAACCTCTCACATCAGAATCTTATTTAGATCAGAGAACCTATGACCTTAAGTCCTTAATACATTTTTGCATGCACAAGTGTTGCTGTAGCTGAAAATAAGTGTTCAAGGGCAATATCCATAGACATGAAACAAGTGGCTCAACAGACATGCAAGCAGAATCCACGTGCAAATAACAACTTAGATAAAAAAAAAGAAAAAAAAGAAAAAAAAAAAAGAAGATGTTCAAGAGACAATTAGAGACCACTAAATATAGCAAAGCAATAACTAAAAAACATGAATTTTTCAAAATGACCAAGTAGTAGCATCAGAATAGAAAATATAACATATGAGTGCAAATAGGAAATAAAGGTGGATCTCCAACATATGCAGCAAAGAGCTGAGTGAAATGGCTCGCATTTGTTTAATCAATGAAAAGCATGATCAATACAAAAAAGTTCTCTATAAACCTGATAAAATTAAAAGAAGACTTAAAATAGCGACAGCAAGAATATCTAGATAATGATTTTCTTTCCAAAATGAGTTGATATTGATGATGATGAGTGCTATTAGTTATTGTTTACCAACAAAATTTCCTGTACTAAAATGAACTTCTATCAAGCCTTTGAACAAGCATTAAAGTTTATCTCCATTCCAAACCACAAGCTGCAACATCTATTGCAGTCATAATAGGACTCCTGCCAGCTTTAAACTTTGAGAGGACCCAATCCCTTTCTGCTTGACTTTTATCTCCATTAATTAAAAGAGCTTGCCACCATCCATGCAAAGCTGCTGGGTGACCTGATCACATCCTTCCTTGGTATTCATGAAGATCAGTATTCGGCTGCCATCTATGATATCCTCCAGCAATTTAACCAATCTGGAAAATCAAACCTATCAGTAAAATGTCTGCATCAAATCCCATATGTTGAGATCTTAAAGAAATAGATTATACAAGAACAAAATAGAAACCGGGCCTACTTGTTATTAGTATTTTCAATTGAAGCCTAACAAAAAACACTATAAAATGTTTTCATTTGTTACAAACTAATGTACAAGGTGTTGATTGTTGAAATAAAAATTCAAAGACAAATTAATACTCAGGTTAAACTCCAATTGTGATATTTCTATAAGAAATCTATGTGTAAAGCACTACTTTAGGGCAAAGCAAAATGAAAATACATTGTTTATCATCTTCCTCAAAACCTTTATGATATAAACAATGTTTTATCTTACATAGTCCACCACTAACTATAGTTAGTCCTCTACGTAATTGAACAAAAAAAATCAACACAAATTAAAGTGTAAGAAAGAAAAGACATTTTAAATCCTATTTTCTAATCATACATGCTAATGTTTCCCACAAAATACAGCGGTGTGACCACCACCATAACCAATCCCACAATCTCAAAAACCCCCATGACCTAATTGATTGATATTCACTGAAACAATTGATTTCAGTAACCAAGTACACACACTCATGCATATAAACACCACCTAAGAGTATTCAAACTAGTCAAAACTAATCTAAGGGGGAGGAGGTGCACCATGCCCCACTGTAGCTAATTCAGGACTAACCTTCTATCCAGCTTCTTCAAGTATGCAGATGAGTTCCTTAGCAAATATGGTGTTTCCAGCTGTGAAGAAAGTTAATGCAGTTCCTTTTGCCCCAACTCTTCCAGTTCAACCAATGCGGTGAATATACTCCTGGAAGTCATAATTGATCACATAATTCACGTCCTTCACATCTGCCCAAACCAAAGCACATCACAAGTCATAAGAAATGCAGTAGGATAACAACCTCTCACATCAGAATCTTATTTAGATCAGAGAACCTATGACCTTAAGTCCTTAATACATTTTTGCATGCACAGTGTTGCTGTAGCTGAAAATAAGTGTTCAAGGGCAATATCCATAGACATGAAAACAAGTGGCTCAACAGACATGCAAGCAGAATCCACGTGCAAATAACAACTTAGATAAAAAAAGAAAAAAAAAAAAAAAAAAAAAAAAAAAAAGAAGATGTTCAAGAGACAATTAGAGACCACTAAATATAGCAAAGCAATAACTAAAAAACATGAATTTTCAAAATGACCAAGTAGTAGCATCAGAATAGAAAATAACATATGAGTGCAAATAGGAAATAAAGGTGGATCTCCAACATATGCAGCAAAGAGCTGAGTGAAATGGCTCGCATTTGTTTAATCAATGAAAAGCATGATCAATACAAAAAAAGTTCTCTATAAACCTGATAAAATTAAAAGAAGACTTAAAATAGCGACAGCAAGAATATCTAGATAATGATTTCTTTCCAAATGAGTTGATATTGATGATGATGAGTGCTATTAGTTATTGTTTACCAACAAAATTTCCTGTACTAAAAATGAACTTCTATCAAGCCTTTGAACAAGCATTAAAGTTTTATCTCCATTCCCAAACCACAAGCTGCAACATCTATTGCAGTCATAATAGGACTCCTGCCAGCTTTAAACTTTGAGAGGACCCAATCCCTTTCTGCTTGACTTTTATCTCCATTAATTAAAAGAGCTTGCCACCATCCATGCAAAGCTGCTGGGTGACCTGATCACATCCTTCCTTGGTATTCATGAAGATCAGTATTCGGCTGCCATCTATGATATCCTCCAGCAATTTAACCAATCTGGAAAATCAAACCTATCAGTAAAAGTCTGCATCAAATCCCATATGTTGAGATCTTAAAGAAATTAGATTATACAAGAACAAAATAGAAACCGGGCCTACTTGTTATTAGTATTTTCAATTGAAGCCTAACAAAAAACACTATAAATTTTCATTTGTTACAAACCTAATGTACAAGGTGTTGATTGTTGAAATAAAAAATTCAAAGACAAAATTAATACTCAGGTTAAACTCCAATTGTGATATTTCTATAAGAAATCTATGTGTAAAAGTCTATATTTGTAGTTTCTATCAAAATAAATGAAACATAACATTATGTCAACGAACTATACAATATAATTCTAAAAGCTTAAACAATCCAATAGGTAAAAGGGTCCATGTAAGAGCCTTAGCAACCTTCAGTTGAAGCTTTAAAGATGAGAACCATATTATTCCAATGTTGGAAAATGTAGAAAACGTTTTCCACCCATAAAAAAGGTACTTAATATAATGTCAGCTGTAAGATAAAATTCAGAAAAACTTAAATGATCCAGTTGATGGGAGTTCCCATGTAAAAGACCTAGCCTGCCTTTTCCACCATACCAAAAAAAAAATTAAATAAAAAATTTCCGCCAAGATAGAAGAAACATAATATTATGTTAACAAGATGTAAGATAGAATTAAAAAGGCTTAAATGATCCAATAGGTAAAAGGTTTCATGTGAGAGTCCTAGCATCTTGCTGAAGCTTGAATGACAATAGCTCCACATTATAGCACACCTGTTATATCCTCAAACGAAGACCACTACTGCCTCCATCAACAAATGTAGTAACAACAATTTCTTTTTGGACTAAGTTAACAAGAACAAGAACATTGTGTGCATTCTTTCACTACTTTAGGGCAAAGCAAAATGAAATACAATTGTCTATCTTATATGTATATTAAAAACTATCAACTTATATAGAAAAGCTACATAGAAACAAAGAGTGGATAAAGAGAAAGTTTGACCACAAAGCTAGTATTAATACCCCTTAAACTATATAAGACCATAGCATGCAAATAATATATTTCTTCATTAGACCACTCAGTCAACTTCCATGAAAATTTAACGAAACCAGATTCACTACCCCTGAAGTCTTCTTGTATACTCCAGTTTTTCTTTCTCAAACCTGACTAAGACACAAACAGGATATTAAAAATGATCATCAGATGTAGGTCCTACATATTAAAAGATTGTACATAGTGCACAAAGATACCACTTTTGCAGGGTCTGAGAGAGATGAGGGTGGGTCTCCTTACGCCTAATTATAAAGCCATCAATATTTGTTCAGGGATTAGTTAAGCAGTGAGTGAGTTTGAGCAAATAGAATATGTTGCCACTCACCTATATTATTATAAGCTCCTAATGAGCCATTTGAATGACTCTTACATACTTATTGTTACAGTATGCAAGATACCATGTACCCCAAAGAAATTGATACTTTGCCTATTCACATATTGCTCATTGCCTTATCATAGACATGGATAAGCCAAAGATTATTGGTATATGATTTCAATCATATCAAGTAGTAGAGCTTTAGCTGGCCAGTTAAAAATTATGCAAGAATTGCATTTTGTGTGTATCTTTTTCTACCACCTTTTGTAATGACTATGTTTATGTATTTTTCCACATCACAATAATCAATACCGATTATGCTAGAGGAAAAGGATTGCAATTATGGTTTGTGACTTAGAAAGATAGACAAATAAGTCTTTTACTTGGTCATTGGCTATAAGATTAATGATAAATAGCCAAACACATTACTCTGATTAGGCAACCATAAGGCTGTACTAATACAATGAAGAATGCCTTGAGCTATTGCAGTTACTACCATTTTAACAAAACAAGAAGAATTTCATAGACAAAAAACTCCAGGATTTGCAAATGAAGGAATCTACATCCTTTTATAAACATGCATGGATCGAAACCTATAGCAAGCTAAAAGTTTAAGTAACCACATGGTATTCAAGTAGTGATCTTGCCTCTACTTCAACCAACTGGGAGGGGAGGGTTTTGGGGACTAGAAATAAGCTTTTTATAAACCCCCATTGTGCTTGGGGAGAAGAAAAGGAGAATCATAAATCCCACGCAAGACATCAAATGTTTATTTCCAAACAGTATATATAAATATATAATTTACTTGTTAATAAAATAGAACAATGTATTAGCCCTATATTGCGTTTCTAGATTCTTTAGCACACAGGAGGAGCAAAGAGCAAGAGCCTTAGTAATTAGATGTCACATAAACAATTCAGATCTAAATCCATAGAGGCTAGAGTAATACTCATACTGAAAATTGTGTGAGTATTCTCACACAATTTCTCAACTAGAAAGAATCATAAATCTCACACAAGCTCAACCTTGGAACACCAATTCCATTAATCACATTCACTTCTCTCCAAGACCATTAATCAGAAACTACCCTATGATTGATTGTATCAAGGAATCCTCATAAAATGATGCTAAAACCATAATCCCTATCCTAACAACAAAATACCCATCAAAAAACAATATCAAGAAAAGCAATCAATAGTCTTAAAAAACCATTCTTTTAAGCTAAAATCTCTCAAAACCTGTTACATCATTTTATAAATTTAATAACTTTTTATACTAATAAACACCCACATACATAAATATATAGGAAATTAAGATAAATAGTGAATTACAAAGCTGATGAATATGAAAAAGAATGGGACCTCCAACAGCAAGGTTGACAGCCAAAAGCATAGGCCAAAGAAACTTGT
Organism: Castanea mollissima; assembly: GCA_014183005.1. Classification (NCBI taxonomy): domain Eukaryota; kingdom Viridiplantae; phylum Streptophyta; class Magnoliopsida; order Fagales; family Fagaceae; genus Castanea; species Castanea mollissima. The sequence goes on along the minus strand of JACAVU010000002.1, from coordinate 8,987,885 downwards.
AATGCCAAGCAAATGACTCTTTGGTGGTGGCTAAGGTCGCAGAGCTAAAGACTGAGTCTCTAGTCCTCTAAGTTTTAGTTTTTTCATTTCAGTTTCTAAGTTTCAATTTTGTAATTAAAAAAAAGCAAAACTGTTGTTAAAAATAAATAAATAAAGTAGCTAAGGGGAACGGCGTCGTTCCCCTACTGCCCCTGAAAACAAAATATATTCACCGGCAGCTTTGATCAGAAACCTTGGTGGCTTTGCAAAGAGATCAAAAAAACGATACATAAAATCTACATATTTGAACACCCAAGTCCAGATTCTAACATATCTTCAACACCCAAAAGAACCCATTTGAAATAACCAAATCCAAAATGAATAGAACCCCTTAAAACCCATTTGGACGGTGAACAAAACCCACAATATTCATTAGCCAATTTCATATCCTTAAAATAAATTTTATTAAAAAAAAATCAACAAAAAACTACAACATCGACAGAGAAGATGTACAAACCATTTTTGTTTGGGTGTGGTGTACAAGTAGAGCAAGTTTTTTTTTCTCTCTGAGCTCGTTGCAAAGCCAGCAAGGTTTTCTAAATGAAGCTGCTTGTGAATATTTTTGTTTTCAGGGGCAGCAAGGGAACCACATTGTTCCCCTTTAGGGTCCGTTCGGAGGGTTTTTGGCTAGTACCACATTAGTGCCTTTTGTTTGGTCGATTCATTCTTATTTCACAATTACCAATTGGAGTGATTTGGAGCCTACAACTCACTGACGATTTTAGCACATCATCAGTTGGCGCCGTTTGTGGGGACAACAATTGTGATTAACCGTATCACCGCTTTTAAGACAAAAGAGTTGCATGGTCCAGATGCATTCAATGGCTACCATCAACCAGGAAACAGGGAATCCCTTTAATGCCCTAGAGAGACAGGTGTAAACCCTAACTATAGTGGTAGAGCGACTCGCCCAGCGTAACTAGGAGTTAGAGCAATAGCTAAACCAAAGGAATGAGCAAGGCCAACGCAACAAGCAGGATGTCGACGAGCAGAATGGTAGTCACCTACCAACGGGGGATAGACAAAAGAGGGAAGACCAGGAAGAAAGCAACATCCCTAGCATAAGGGACGGTCCGGAGGATACTAGCCGCCCTTCTGAGATAGAAGCAAGTGCGATGCGCATGGCCCAGGATATGCAAATGATGAAGGAGAAGATGGATATGATGATGAATGCCACGAGGGGACGAGTGTCCACCAATTTGGACAAGTTGGTCCACTAGACGGACTCCCCATTCACCGCCTAGGTGACTTCTTTCCCCCTTCCAACAAAGTTTTGGATGCCACAGGTAGAGGCGTACGACGGATTAAGGGACCCGCTCGACCACCTAGAGTCATTCAAAACCCTCATGCACCTGTAAGGAGTTCTAGATAAAATCATGTGTAGGGCCTTCCTTACCACACTAAAGGGGCTGGCAAGGGTATTGTTCAGCAAACTTATCTCGAACATTGTCTCCACCTTCAAAGAGTTGAGTGGACACTTTGTCACGCACTTCATCTGGGGACAAAGACACAGAAGATCCTTAGCGCCCATATTGAGCATTATGAAGCGGGAAGATGAAAGCTTGAGGTCATACGTAACCATTTTAACAAAGAGGCCCTCTTGATTGACGAAGCTGACGACAATGTTCTCATCATTGCCTTCACCAGTGGGTTGCGGCTAGGGGAGTTTCTCTTCTCCCTCTACAAAAATGACCCAAATACAATGGTCGAAACCCTATACAAAGCCATGAAATACATGAATGTCGAAGATGCAATGATAGCCTGGGGGGACGTGCTGAGGAAGAGAGAAAGACAAGATGACTTTCACCTAGACAAAGGCTGGAAGTTAGCCCGAACGATCTACTGAAAGGACGACAAAAGGTCAAGGCCTCAGCAAGGGTGAGTGACGAACTTTACTCCTTTGAATATTCCATTGGATCAACTACTCATGCAAATAAAAGACAACGTGGCATTGACCTGGCCAGATAAGTTGAAGGGTGATCCAAACAAAAGACCCCGAAACAAATACTGTCGTTTCCACCGAGACCATGGGCACGCTACTTCCAAATGCTACGACCTTAAGCAGCAAATCGAAGCCCTCATCAAGCAAGAGAAGTTACAGCGGTTTGTCTGGGGTGGAGAAAACCCACTAAAGGACCCCAAACCCAACCGAAGAGCCAAGGAAACACCCAAAGCCCTACTCAGAGAGATTAGGGCAATCATAGGAGGAAACACCATGGCAAGATCATCTAAAAAGGCAAGGAAGATGTATTTATGCATGGTGGGAAACGTCTAAATTTCTAGATGACCTCCTAAAGCAACCAGGGTTAACAACCCTACCATCAGCTTCACAAAAGAAGATGCTAGAATACTGCACCACCCTCACGACGATGCCTTGGTTATTAGCTTGTCAGTTGTTGACTTCAATACCATACAAGTTCTAGTAGATAACGAGAGCTCGATAAATATCCTTTACTACCCAACAGATGAGGATTGATAGAAAGTGTCTCCTACCCTCGAACGCACTGCTAGTAGGTTTCGGCAGCACAAAGGTCTTCCTTATAGGGACCATCACCTTGCCGGTAACTATTAGGATGTACCCTCAGCAGCTCACTATGGAAGTCAGTTTCCTAGTGGTTGATTGCTCCTCTGCCTAAAACACCATCATTGGTCGACCTACGCTTAATTCATGAAGGGCAGCTACATCCACGTACCATCTGCTAGTAAAGTTCCCAATGGAATACGGGATAGGAGAAGCACGAGGGGACCAAATGGTTGCCCACGAATGTTATGTTGCCATGCTGGAAACAGATGATCACCTACAAGCTTTGAACATCGAAGAAAGGAGGGGGTTGTAGTAGAGCCGATGGAAGACCTGGAGGAGGTCTCCTTGGACGATGACATCCTAGGCTGAGTCACTTGTATCTGCATGCAGGCTATCCCTTAAGTTCGCAAAGGGTTGCCCTCTTCCTAAAAGACAATCGGGACTTCTTTGCTTGGAGCCACGAGGACATGCCAAGGATCAGTCCGAATACCATGGTCCACAAGCTCAACATATGCCCATCCTTCCCCCCAGTCTGACATAAGAAGAGGGTTTTCGCTCAGGAAAGGGACAAGACCATAGCCGAAGATGTAAAATGCTAGAGGCAAATTTCATCAGGGAAGTCTACTAGCCCGAATAGTTGGCCAACGTAGTCATGGTCAAGAAAGCAAATGCCAAGTGGAGAATGTGTGTAGATTTCATTGACCTGAACAAAGTGTTCCCCAAAGACAGCTACTCACTCCCACACATCAACCTTTTCATAGACTCTACGGCTACCCACCAGTTGTTAAGTTTCATGGATGCCTTCTCCAAATAAAATCAGATTAGATTGGATGAAGCAGACCAAGAGAAGACCTTATTTGTCATGACCCAAAGACTCTTCTGCTACAAAGTCATGTCATTTGGACTAAAGAATATAGGGGCAACATACCAAAGGATGGTGAACAAGATGTTCGCCCAGCAAATTGGGTGAAACATAAAAGTGTATGTAGACGACATGCTCGTAAAAAGCGCACGGGAAGTTAACCACTTAGACAACCTTCGTGAAACATTTGATACCCTTCACCTCTACGATATGAAGTCAACCCCAGTAAGTGTGTGTTCGGTGTGGCATCAGGAAAATTCTTGGGTTTTATGGTATTACAGCGCGGTGTGGAAGCTAATCTTGACAAGGTTCGAGCAATAATAGTAAGGTTGTAACCCTTAACAGGTTCATCTCCAAGGCGACGGATAAGTGTCTGCCCTTCTTCAAGGTGCTAAGGAAGGCTTTTGACTGGATCAACGAGTGCCAGAAGGCTTTTGAAGAACTAAAGATGTACCTTGCGTCCCCACCTTTGCTCAGTCCATCCAAACTGGTGAAGAGCTCTCCCTTTACTTAGCCGTGTCCCTAATTGCCGTCAGCTTCGCTCTCATACGAGAGGAAAACCAAGTGCAGTTACCCATCTACTACACCAGTCGAGCACTTCAAGGGGCTGCACTAATCACAGCTGCCCGAAAACTTAGGTCATACTTCTAAGCGCATACCATAGTGGTCCAAACGGACAAACCACTATGGAAGGCGATGAACAACCCAGAGGTAGTAGGGTGACTAGTTCTATGGGCGATAGAACTTAGTGAGTTCGACGTCCAATATCGGCCCAAAACTGCAATTAAGGCACATGCTTTAGCTAATTTCATTGCCGAGTTCACAACAAAAGTAGACGAAGAGGTGGAACCGATGGCATGGATGATATGGACAGATGGTTCGTCTAATCAATGGGCCGGAGGAGCTGGGGTCCTGCTACTATCGCCAGAAGGAGATATAGTAGAATATGCAACTCGCCTCCAATTCTCGACGACCAACAATGAGGCAGAATTCGAAGCGGTCCTCTCAGGCCTCGACTTAGCTAAAGCCGCAGGGGCTGTGTCAAGGGTCATACATTATGATTCGCAGGTTGTTGTCGGGCACATCAACAACGACTACAAGGCAAAAGGGAGCGGATGAAGGAATATTTGAACATGGTCAAAAGAAAGATGAGCGAGGGATTCTCAACCAAGTTTGTGCAGATCCTAGGGGAAGAGAATGAGCAGGCAAACCGTTTGGCCAAAGCTGCATCCACAGAGTGTGAGGACGTCACTAGTCAGGTACTATCTTTTGTCCAATATTCCTTTGCCATTGACAAAGTAGAAGTATATGTGATCCTCTTGGGAACCGGCCAGACGATGCCATTTCGTATCCTACCTTAGGAATGGGACACTACCAGAAGACCGCAACGCTTCCCGTAGATTGAAGGCACAGTCGTCACGTTTTGTGATAATTAGGGATGTCCTTTACAAAAGGGGTTTCTCTTGACCATATCTGAGGTGCCTAGCCCCTACCGAAACAGACTATGTTAGGAGAGAAGTATATGAAGGAGTGTGCGGGAACCACTCGAGGGCACGATCACTGGTTCATAAGCTAATACGAGCCGGATACTATTGGCCTACAATGCAAAAGGACACCCAATCCTACATGAAGGCATGTGACAAATGCCAATGCTTCAGTAACATCATACGACAACCATCGGAGGAGCTTACACCAATGAGCGTCTGCTAGCCGTTCGCCCAATGGGGGTTGGACATAGTGGGACCCTTCCTCGTGGCAATATGACAGCTCAAGTTCCTTGTTGTAGGGATCGACTACTTCACCAAATGGGTCAAGGTAGAACCATTGGCCACTACCACAGAGAAAAATGTCTGAAACTTCATCTGGAAAAGTATCATTTGCTGTTTCGGAATCCCTAGTGTCTTTGTCTCAAACAATGGAAAGCAATTCGACAATGACGCAGGATTTCTACCCACAGTTAGGGTCAAGAACTACTACTCTTCTCGCACTCACCCCCAGGCCAACGAACAAGTTGAGGTTACAAACTAATCCCTGCTCAAGATGATCAAGACTCGGCTCGAGGGGGTAAAGGGTATATGGCCAGACGAGCTACCTGGAGTCCTATGGGCATATAGGATGACAGCTTGGACACCTACAGGAGAGACACCTTTCTGCCTTGCGTTCGGGAATGAAGTCGTCATCCCAGTAGAAGTTGGACTGACCAACTATTGAGTGTCAAACCATAATGAAGAAAAGAATGAAGAGGGGATGCGCTTACAATTAGACCTTCCTGATGAAGTCAGAATAGCGGCAGAACAGAGGATGACTCGTTACTAGGATCTGATGGCAAAGTACCATAACACCAAGGTCAGGCCTCATCATTTTCAGGTCGGGGACTTGGTCCTAAGGAAGGTAACAACGGCTACCAGAGACCCCGCATAGGGCAAGTTAGGCCCCAACTGGGAAGGACCTTACATGATCATCGACTACCATAGAAAGGGGACCTACCACCTAGAAATGCTCGACGGACAAAAGCCCCATCACCCATGGAATACTGAGCACCTAAGAAAATACTACTAATAGTAGTTGGATGCGGTTTATTTTATTTCTTTCCTTTATTTTTTATGTCAAAGATGTTGAAATTTTAAGGATATTATGTTTCTTTTAAGCTATTCTATTATTAATAAGACTTAGACGGATTATCGAAAACATTGCCCTGCTATATACCATTCATTGATTTGCCTCTTAAATTATGTTAAGTCCTGCTACGGGGCACTAAGGATACCGACGGGTACCTAGTCTCAAATTATGTTAAGTCCTACTTACGAGTTGAATGGACGACCTAGGATATCGACAGGTACCAGGTCTCAAATCATGTTAAGTTTTACCTACGGGGTGGACGGATGACCAAGTGTAACGATAGGTACTTGGTCTCAAATCATGTTAAAGTCTTACCTACAGTGTGGACGGATGATCACGAATATCGATGGGTACCTGGTTTCAGATTATGTTTAGCCCTACACGCAAGTATAACACACAAAAATTGCTACAAACGAATGAAGTGGAATGTCGATGGCACAAATATGACGGGGGCATGTATATAATTATGAGAAAAATAAAAAACAAAACAAGTGTAAGCGATGGATACAAAGTAATAGATATAAACTCTAAAGGTAAATGTTTTTACATAAAGCCCAAAAAAGGGCATCCATCATTGTCTTACACATAAAACTTGTAAAAAGGAGATTTAAATACAAAAGGAGAAGGGCAAAGGTCAAGACGGAGGAATAACAAAAGTGGTCGGATCTATAGTAGACGGACCATCCTCAGTAGATGTGCCATTAACAACAGACGGGACCACAGGAGCCACCGAGTCTTCAGGGCAAGTTGGACAACAACCTCAGTGTCGGTGTCCCTCACCTCCTGCTCAACGATATAGGCAGACTCGTCAGTCTTGTCACTGACAATGTCATCTCCCCTTAGAGTCGGTGGAACGATGTCATCTATGATGATCTTGGACAAGTCTAGATTAGGGTAGATGGCTCCAACTTGTTTCAGGCAATCTTCAAATCTGTCGCCATAAAAGCAGTGACACATGTCAAAAAATGGCTAAAAGACATGGAACTTTGCCATGGTGTAAGCCTTGGCCTTGTCCATTGGCAATGTTCATCTAATCGAACCTCATTTCAATTTAATTAACAGAATGAAATATTTTAATAACAATGACTCTATATATATATATTTTTTGGGTGGAAAATGATGATTATTAAAGAAAACTAGAAAGAGTCAACATACAGAGACTGGAGTCTCTCATAATACATGCTAGCAGTGTCATAAAACAAAAGCATAGAAATGTCCACAAGCGGACTATTAGATAGCAAAAGATCTTGTTTGAATTAGCCCCCATCCTTGCTAGAGCATCTGAACATTTTTTGACTTCATGATAGCAATGCTTCATCCTTACTTATGGAATTTGGTTGATAAGGGTCCTGCAATCCATAATAAGGGAGGCATGATGTAAATTACTACTATCACAACCAGCTACGCAACCAAGCATAATGACAGCATCAAATTCAATTTCAACAGCCAATAAATTTAAATTAACACATAGCATAAGTCCATCTCTCAAGGCCCAGAGATCATCATTTACACTAGAGGCTTGGCCTATTGACCGGGTGAAACCTTTAATCCACCTCCCACTTATGATCTCGAATTAAACCACCAACACCAACCAGCCCTACTCTCTCTCTCTCTCTCTCTCTCTCTCTCTCTCTCTCTCTCTCTCTCTCTCTCTCTCTCTCTCTCTCTCTCTCTATATATATATATATATATATATATATATATATCTTCTGATTTATTAAGAATATAAATTCAAATCTATGTCCCAACCAAATATGTTGGCCAATAATATATTAGCCAAATGATGTGGCCCTAATCAATCAACACTTGAAAGAAAATTGACGTGGACGTGAAAAGAGGGAGAAAGAAATTGAACACATAGGAGAAAAAGTGAAGTTCATATGCTGACTGCTGAGGAGCAAGGGGAATAGGGCTGTAAATGAGCCGAGCTTTGCTTAGTAGTGCATGTTCAAACTTGGCTCGTTGGTAAAATTAAAAAGCTCAAGCTTGGCTTGAGTTTGAGACAAGTCTAAAATATTGTTTGAGTTTGAGCTTGTGGGAAAGCCAAAAAGCTTGAGCTTGGCTTGGCTTGACTTGATTCATTAGTTAAGCCAAGCTCGAGCTTAATATCAAGCTCAAACTAGAGCTCAGATCAAGATTTTTAGCTTGGGATCCAACAAAATTATCTTATCAAAAGCTTCAATCTCCCAAAATCAAGTAAACAAAATAAGAAAATAGCATACTCATTTTATCATGCTTCTGGTCTGACCTATGATTAGCCATTGTTCATATTGCAAATTTACAAAATTAAATTCATCTATTTATCCTTTATTGTCTATAGCTTCATCAATTGTTTAAAATATAATTTTACATTAGATGATAAAAAACTAGAAAAAGACTTGTTTGTAACTATTGGGAATGCCAAAGGATTAACATTTTTTATAACTTTACATTAGATAATGGATAAGGAAGGACCATATGTGGCCCACTTATAAATTTTTTAAAAAGGTAACTAAATTCTAAAGTGGTGCTTGATCACTTTAGAGGGAAGTGAAAAATTAAGGTAAAAGGTATTGGTCCAATATGAGACATTTTATTATTAAGATATGTATAATGAGTTTATTTAGAAAGCATATATCAAGCCTATAAATGAGTTTATACTTGACTTGTTTTGTATCGAGCCTTATAACTTACAAGCTTGTTCATGAACAAATAGTTTTGCCTGGACTCAGCTTGTTTGCTAAACAAGCCTAAAATTAAGGCTCAAGCTTGGCTTATAAACAAACAACCATGAACGAATTTTTTATTGAGCTGAACTCGAGTTATTTATGAACGGTTTGGTTCAATTACAGCCTTAAAGGTGAAACGTGGTTGATGGAGAAAAGAATAAGATAAAATAGGTGTCTTTTTCTACATTGGGCCCATTGACTCTCATCGAATAGTATTATGACACGTGTACTGTCACTCTATGGGATAAGTACTAATCTTTCGTACAATTTTCATGTGTCGTGTTCCTCAACTTGCCCCTACCTGCAAGGCCACTTTTTTTAATTCCTTTGTCACCTTCTTTTTGTTTTTTACTCTTGACTTTTGCTTTTTGGGAGTCTTGGAAGGTGATTTCTACGAAGTTTCTGACTTTTCCTTTCAATCACATTTTTGCTATTTGTCCCTCCCTTATTCCCTTTTCTCATGCAATATTGTGATTTAGTCCCTTCAATTTGTTGTAATTAGTTAGTACCATGAATGATTACAACCGACAAAATTGAATGTTTGTTTACTACTCACCAACCAAACAAAATCCATTTAGTTTCCGCTAGCATAGTACCACTGCACTCCCCAACCAACCAAAATAGGCGTCCATTTAGTTTTTGGTAGCTCATTTGATTTGAGTTTTTTAACACCCTAATAAATTTTTGACAGAGGGTTTTTCACACTAAGAGAAAGTAGCTTTTTTAAATTAATATATATTTTTAAGTTATAGCTCTATTCACCCCAAATATTTGTAGAAATGTGCATGGCTAAAATTAAATCAGATTTGAGGGTTTTTTGGACCTAACTTAAACTTCTTGGGTTGAGAATTTCTCAGGCTGGGTTCAAAAGTCTCTTATGGTCGTTAATGACCGTTGTAGTTTGTTTAGCATAGTTAGGATTCAGATTCTATTACTCTAACCGCGATTAATTATTTAATGTAACTACAGTCTATTTTTGCTTCTCCTTCTTTTTTCTTCGTATTCTTGCTCTTATATATTTCTCCAATCTTCAAGATTCTCTAGCTTACTTGAAGATTACCATAATTTATTATGAAGATTTTGATAGGCTTGGGGTGTACAATGTACAAATGTATGTAATTGTGTAAGGGTGTGTGTTATGCAGGGGGTGTGCGTGTGTGTGGGCGCCAGCAAGTGGGTGCATGTGTGCCTGCACAAGGGTGCGTGGGTGTGTGCTCAATTAGGCGGTAATTAGTGCAGCTGAGCTGGACTGCTATTGTGGGCTGTTAGTTGGTTTGGCCAGGGTGTCAGGCAGTTAGTTAGTTAGTTAGGGGTGTAGTGCTTATATGGAAAGTGAGGACATTGTAAAGGGCATTCAGATAAGAAGTCACATTGTTTGCCTCTCTATTCTTTTCTCTCTTCTTGTCTTCCTTTTCTTCAATTCTTAATCCATTCCTCCCTCCATTGAATCTGTTAGAGTCTTATCAGATTTGCTTTTTACAAAATCTTAAATGTCTTATATAGTTAATTTGATAACTATGCCATCAGATTTGGGATGTCATTATAATCAAATATCATAACTATGCCATCATTAGTTACCATAATTTACTACTCTAGCCTTTGGGATATCATCATTATCAAATACCATAACTATGCCATCAGTTCATTGAAATCCTTGACTTCATGGTAAACTTCTCGTTATCATGTGAAGCGTCTATATTATTGAAGAACCTACTGTTATTTGTTGTGACAATATGTCAGCCATTACAATGACTAAGACTCCTATTTTCCATGCAAGGACAAAGCACATTGAGCTTAGGCACCATTTTATTAGAGACTTGGTTAGTGAAGGAGAAATCCAACTGGAATTCATCACTACCAATGATCAGCCAGCAGATGTTCTCACCAAAGCAGTTACATTTGACAAAATTGAGTGGTTCAAGAAGCACTTAAAGATTACAAATTAAGAGGGGTATTAGAAATTAATTTGTAATTTTAATAAAGAAATTTCTAGATGATGGCTATTCGTATTCCAGGGTGATAAACTGTTAGTGTTACTAAGGGTCAATTATTTGTTTCTAGAAGTTTAGAAGACTCTTCTAAGTATAAATTAGTGTCATTGTACTGTTTTATGCGGATCAGAAAAAATATGTCTAGCATTGTGCAGGAGCAAGAGCTCTGCATCACAAAAAAACCTTGTAATCCATTGCACTTTATCAATAAAACTTCTGCATATGCCAACAGAAACAATCAGAAAGGGAGGAGTTTAAAGGTTACAACTTGTAAGCTTAGATTTGGTGCTACGGTGTACCACATCTGGAAGCTGAGAAATGCATATTGGCTATTCAACATATTGTTGTAAATGGGATTACAATGTGTTTAGGCTATTCAACATATTGCTCATCATAGACGTGGACAAAGCCTAAGATTACTAGTATATGATTTTACATATCAAGTAGTAGAGCATTAGCTGGTCAGTAAAAAAAATTTGCAAGAATTACATTGTGTGTGTGACTTTTTCTCCCACATTTGTAATGGTTATGTATATGTATTTTTTCCCACATCACCGTAATGCATATTGATTGTGGTCTGTCACTTAGAATGACAAACAAACGATTCTTTTATTTGATCATTTGGTCCAGGGATATCTATGGGACCAGAAATAAGCTTTTTGTAAACCCTTCCTGCAAGTAGCCTTTGTTCCTGGTAGATGTATTACAGAGAATTCGATAATAGTTCATAGCTTTTGCACAAAGAAGAAGAAGAAAAAAAAAGGATGTGTGGGGTTGAAACTAGATTTCCAAAAGGCATACAATAAAATGGAATGGAACTACCTTCTAGCTATTTTGGGTGCCTTTGGGTTTAGCCAGCATTTCCAGCAGCTAGTGTTTCATTGTATATCTACAGTAAGTTAAACTCTATTGTTGAATGGAAGCCAGGATGTTAGCTTCAATCCATCTAGTAGTTTGAGGCAGGGAGATCCATTGTCACCATATCTATTCATTATTGGGAGTGAGGTGCTAGCAAGGCTCATCAACAGAGAAGCATATTCAAATGCGATAAAAGGTGTGAAGGTTGCTGCCAATGCACCAGCTGTAATGAAATTATTTTTTGTTGATGATGTAAATGCTTTTTTGTAGTGCCAAAATGAATAAAATTCAGAATTTGAAATGCTTAGATGAGTACTGCAAGTGGTGTTTGCTTCCAAGGGTGTGAATTCTCCTTAGACATAAAAAACCATTGTGGTCTCAAAATGCTTTAGCAAGGAACAAAATACTTGGGAATAGCTTTATTCATAACTGATAATTATATAACAATTATTTTTTGCTAAGCTTAAGGTGGACAGATTCAAACCCCCGGAATTTAACCCACACTGGAGGAGGCAATCCTTAGGCCACAAGGCTATTGGTAATTAAATAATTATTAATTCAATGAAATAATCATATAATTCTTATCAATTTACATTGTCTGCCCCCTCATGAAATATAATGTAATTGTAACTAATTTTTCTAATTGTTAATGATACTATATATAATAAAATAAATTTTACACATGGCCCATATAAAAAGTAAAAACCTCTCCACGAATTATTTTCAAATTAAATTATAACAGATCCGCAAAGCAAATGACATTGGCTAGTCACAAGAATTACAATACATATGAAAAAGTACTGCAAGTGAGCACCTTGTTTCATTATAGAGCATGATAGTAATTATTCATAACCAAACATACCCATACACAGGTATTGTATAGAAATTGAGTACATCCAATTATCTAATGACACATACGGCCTGGCAGCCCTTTTAGGGTATTTAAAGCAAAAAATAACACCAGTACATACGATCCTCGACCAAGTTGAAGCATCGTTGCCGCCAATGAGGATTAATATAAAGAATACTAGCCACACCCAAAAAGAAAATAACGTATGATACCGAGAAAATTATAGAGAAGACTGGAAGATCAACTTCATACCATTTTCCATCATTTGCCTTTGAAGGTATTTGTGGTGATGGAGGTGATTCATCTATGTCGGTGCAACTTTTCTCCAGTGGTGGACCACAAAGAAATGGATTTCCTTCATAGCTGCTGTTTTCAAATGTTATTAGATGTCCTATGAATGGAATTTTACCCGATAAGTTGTTATGATTCACGTTGAAAGCTCCTAGAAACGACAGATCGGCCAATACCGAAGGAATTTCTCCACTCAAATTGTTATGAGAAAGATCTAAACTCTCCAATTGAGTCAAATTTGAGAATGATTTTGGAATAGGACCTGTTAACTGATTGTAAGACAAGTTCATTGCATGAATTGAAGATAGTTGTCCTAGCGTTTGAGGGATTTCACCTGTTAGCTTGTTGAATGACAAATCCAATGCAGACACCATATCAAGGATGAGACCCTTGTACAAGTCAGACCTATATTTCATCACAAAATACAATCTCAACTTGTTCCAGGTAGAATGTGACCCTTGAATTTCCAAAGTCGTATCTAGAACAGATTTGTATGGGAGGGAAAAACCACCGATCACAAAAATGGCATTTGTATAGACAAAATCACTACTAGCTAGCTTCCCAAAAGTTATGTTGTGAAAGCAGTATGGTATTGTCCCAGAAAAAGAGTTATTGGAAAGATCCATTATGTATACCCTCTTTAACCGACACAACTGCTTTGAAATCACACCGCTAAAATGATTGCCACTTAACAAAAGCACTTTTAAGTTGGGAAGTCCATCAATTTCATCAGGGATGCTGCCGATAAAGCGATTATCTCTAATGTCCAATGTCACAAGGGATGATGAATTGAGAATAGCTTTTGGTAATGACCCTGTGAGTTTGTTCCCTTGCAAAAGCAAGTGCCTAACATACTGTAGATTCAAGCAAGAAGGTAACAATCCTGAAAACAAGTTATGAGAAAGGTTTATTATACAGAAAAGATAGTCCACATGGAATCTGGCCTTCGAAAGAGTTGCTACTCAAGTCAACAAAACGGTGACATACTACCATTTACTATCCATTGAGGAATTGTACCTGTCATGTGGTTGTTGCTAATATTTAGGAACGCCATAACCTTAGGAAAGTGGAAGAGTGCCTATGAAATTATTGTTTTGCAATTCTAAAGTTGACAAGGATAGGTTGAAGTGCTTTGAGAAAATTTCACCGTGAAAGTTATTATTAGATAAGCTCAAAATTTCACGGAAGTGCAATTGGCAACCAATTCCATTGGTACCTCTCCATAAAAATTATTAAAGGACAAGTCCAAAACCCTCAAATTACTCATGTCACCTATTGAGGATGGAAGATTACCTTCAAATTGATTTCGGGATAAATTTAGAGTTTCTATTTTGGAATCCACTTTCCGATATTTTTTTAAGTTTCCCATCAAAGTGATTGTCTGAGAGATCCAACCAACGAAGATTCATGTAGTGATCTGATGGCAAATGAAACTCGCCTGTGAAAGAGTTACTTCGAAGATTTAACAGTTGTAGTCCAGTATTGTTTTCAAGCAACCATATGGGGAAGCTTCCATTCAATTTACTATGAGAGATATCAACGACTTCCATTCATGTTGGTCCAAGAGAAACTTAGGAAAGTTGCCAGTAAGCCTGTTGAGATTACAATTAGGCAGTACTAGGACCTTTAATTGAAACAAAGGGTCCCAACTGTGAGTCTCAGTTTCTATATCAAGTTTGTTGTTATCACTCAAAACTTGAATCACCTTAAGCTGGGAGTGATTGGCAAATATGTTGAATGAGAATAAACCTTCAAAAAGATTATAACTCAGATCAAGGTACTCAAGGGATGTTAGGCTGGCTATTGGAGACGAAGACAAGTTTCCATTGAACTGGTTGTGAGATATAACTAAGTACGAAAGAGATGTCAAATTTTTAGGCATGGAGGAAGCATCCCTTCAAAGCCATTACGAGCAAGATCTATCTCTTCAAGTTTCTTCAGCGCACAAAACTCTA